>CAKNYM010029537.1:0-10982 GCA_932195095.1 Andricus curvator | reverse complement strand
CACATATTCTTCCTGGAACGAGATCGTCTCACTGACTTGTCCTGTTAGATGAACTAATTATGACATATAAATGAACAAGCTTTGAATAAAATACAGTTTGACGTTCGATTTATGCAAAAAAGTTAGCGAAGTTAAAAGGGAACTTTGGCAATCAATATGTATGTTGCATTCAAGGTCGACCAAAGGTGGTATTTGGGATGAATTCTTAAATTAAACAACGAAGAGGATGAACTGTGCTCTCTAAATTTAAATGAGTTATATGCATAGGATCATCTACATTGAAAATGTTTAAGAAAACTATTATTGCGAATTTGGACAGTGTCCATGCGTATAGTAATAATTACTAGTTGAATAATTATATTTTTACTGATTTTCAGTAATTGAATTCTACCTATAGCAACCAGTTTAATTTAACTTAAAAGCAGTTATATTTTGCTAATTTAAATTTAGAGAGTGCATTGCTGCACTGAAAAAAAATGTTTGATGGGGGCAAAATGCTTTCTATTAAGGTCGGCGTCAAAAGTACGTGATTGCAATCCACTTTGAAAAAATGAAATTAGATCAATATTTCGCGAACTAATCCTTTACGAATATCTCAGGATTAAATGAGAGTAGCCACTGTATAAAAAGTGTTAGAAAAAAAAGTATACATGTCACAACAATAGGGACCTCAGAAGGAAGAAGATACCGGCTCACCCGCAGGTTAACAGCTGGGAGGGAAAAAGGCAGGGACGTCGGTATCTCCTTCCTTCCCAGGTCCCTATTGTTGTGAAATGGATACTTTTTTTCTAACACTTTTTATACGGTGGCTACTCTCATTAAATCCAGAAATATTGTTAAAGGATTATTTCGCGAAATATTGATCTAATTTCTTTTTTTTTGTCAAGTGTACTTCAATCACGTTACAAAACTGCACATTTTAAGCCATAAAACAACTTCCTATCATTATTTCTTTCCAAGATGATATGTTTGTGGAAAACGGTCTCTAATTAGTAAACAATTTCACATTTCGAAAACTGCGTTGCATTTTAGACACCTTAAGGAGTGCTATCGTAAAAAAAGAAGTTAAACAACAATATACATATCGTTCAATTCGAAAGACTTTGAGCTCTTACGTCTACCTGTCTAGAATTTTCTGCGATTATTTTTTAACGAGTTGCGAGCGATCAAAGTGAGGGTCGCGCACTTTTGACGCCGAATTCAGTAGAGATGGTATTAGCTGTGACAACTACTTCGATGGTAAAAGGTAAAACTAAATAACCAGTTTTGTAAGTCAACAAGTCTACCTTCGTACTAATACGCAGTTGATATTAGTAACGATAGTAAGCATAAGCCCAACAAATATAAGTAGTCACATTTACCACTCATTTATTTTCCACCAAATAAAAGTAGTAAAGTTTACAAGTTTTGTTCCTGGTCGACATTAGCAGAATTGAAACCTGAGAAGTGCTGCCAAAGTTCGTGCCGAAATATCACGTCATGTTCACGATCGTCGTCATGTTTAATATTTTAAGCTTTCAGGATTTCATGTAAAAAATATAACCTCGTTATATCGATGACTTATTCAGGTGAAACTAATGAGGAAAAAATTTAATTCAATCCGCGTGGAATCCCAATAGAAGTTCACTATAAATTCTTGAATAGCTTTGCAACAATTTTGGAAGTTCCACATGTAGCTCGAATTAAGTATTTTTTACCTACGATTGAGTTTCTTTCTTTTCAGGATTTGAAACTATACCAATTTTAATAGTTAGGGCTATCACTTGAGGTGTACTCAGAACTACTAATTGATTTGTAATGCTTACTAATTTAGTAGTAAGACTTGAAGAAGTAAGTACGCTTCGGAGAAAGGTGCCCACTAGGGCGTGGCGTCAAATACAAATCTCAGAAAATGGAAGACCCTGGCGTCCTATTCTGTTCCTTTTTATCTAAGAAGAAACTGTGTTAAATCTGTTTCTTAGAAAAAAAAACATCACGTGCGTCCGAAACTACGACCCAAGACAGATTTATGTGTAAACATTTTCGGTAAACGTTAACTGAAACTGAAATTTTACATAAAGCAAATAATAACTCACGTACATGTAGGAGTATAAAAATTTATTTTCTCTTATATGTAATACAGTGCAAAAGTTATTTATTATCATTAACTGTATAATGTCTTAAGAAAAGTTGTGGATCTTTATAAAATTCATCTTTTTTTGGCATATATATTTTATTTAACTAACCCTTTTAGAATAAAATAAAAAAAAGGTTGAAGAAAATATAGATTTTTTGTTTTTCATATTTGTCAAAATGAGTGGGCATTTTTATTGTAGACACTAATGGACTCCATGATCAATACAAATCACTAGTTTATAGCCCCTAAAAAGCCTAATTGGTTAGTTTTTAATTGTTCCTATTATAAAAAGTACATGCATATCGGGTAACTTCATGCAAAGTCCCTAAACTTTATTGGTAAATTCAGTTAGCTATTGATATCTAATGTAATCCACGGTAGGATCAGCCAATCAGCTGTCGAGAATCGAAAACAAGATTCGATAAGTCGATAATTTAAAACAGATTCGATAACTCGATAATTCAAGTAGGCTTTCAAAAAAGTCAACATTTCTGGCCTAATTATTATGATCAATTAATAAAATAGTTAAGCATTAAGAATTTAAATAAGTGTCTTTAAGTCGAGTCAGTAATAATTTATTGTTCGTTTCTCTGAGAAAACTATGTAAATTTTAAGTTTTTTGAAGAGGGTTTTTGTCTTCGACTAACTCGAACTAACCCAATAAAAAGATTTTTTCAATACAACAAAAAAATGAAAATTGTGATTTATATTGAATACGGTGAGGGATACGCGAAAACTGACAACATTTTCAGGATTTTATAAAGGAGGATGGTCCTCAGCCACCCCAACCTAAGCCATTAAACAAATTTTCAAATTAACAAAATATAAATTTTGAATTATCTCGAAAACGGTCAAAAATACGTGGAAACTAATTGAATTTTAAGGATTTTGCAGACGGGCTTTGTTTTCGGTCAACTTGAACTTACCCAATAAAAAGATTATTTAAATAAAAAATGCAATAAAATTGTTGAGTAATCCTGAAAACAGTGAGAGATACGCGAAAACTGACAACATTTTCAGGGTTTTCTAAAGGGGGATGGTCCTCGGCCACCCCAACCTAAACCAGTAAACAAATTTGCAACATTAATAAAATCAAACTTTTGAATTATCTCGAAACCGATCAGAGAAACGTGAAAACTAAGTAAATGCTAAGGTTCTTGAAGAGGAGTTTTGTCTTCGACCAACTCTAACGAACCCATCCAAAAGATTTTTTAAGTACCGCAAAAAAATGAAAATTTTGAGTTATCTTGAAAACGGTGAGAAATGAGCGAAAACTGACAACATTTTCAAAAGGGGGATGATCCTTGGGTACTCCGAATTAGCCCAGTAGAAAGATTTTCAAAATAAAAATTTTGAATTATCTCGAGTACGATGAGATCGCAAAAACTGATAAACTATTTAGGGTTTTATATCAGGGGTGATCCTCAGCCACCACAAGTTAACCCACTAGAAAGATTTAAAAAAAAAATCAAAATTTTGAATTTTCTCAAAAACGTTGAGAAATAAGCGAAAACATGAACAATTAATAATGATAAACAATTAGTATTAGTATTGGAATTGATTAATTATCGAGTTTGGATTCTTTTGAATTGAAGTTAATGTTTTTGCAAGAATTAAGAAGGATTGAAACGACTTTTTGTATAAGCCTCGGATTCATTGGATTAAGCGCACGGTTTGAAAAATATTAAAAGGTGTATTAAGATTCAAATTTATTTTGACGCACGGATTTAAAAGGAATGAAAGTTCGGTTCGGATTGGTTTCCGATTCACTCGGATAGATTGAGAATATTTTTTTTCGATTAGTGTGTAATTCATTCGGCTTGGTGTCAGATTCACACTTATCCATTCGGACTGATATCGGATGCAGTCAGATTCATCTGATTGAATTCAAGAAGTCCCATGTATTTAAAAGGATTGGAGGCACTTATTGAAGAATGGATTCCGTATGCGTTCGTACTGAAGTTGGTGCTGATGCATGAATGAAGAAGGATTCATAAGTGAGCCTCGGATCCATTCGGATTGAATTTGGGATTGAGACATGTATTGAGATTGGGATTTAATTTGGGGTTGAAACAATGATTGAGAATGGTTGAAGCGGATTGAAAAATTGCTCCGGATTATTTCGGTTTAATTCGAATTGGTTCAAACTGCAAGAGAAAAATTTCAAACACAATTACAAAATATCTCAATTGACGAAAACACGCGCGCTCAAGCGCGCGATCGGTCTCGTATTCAAAAATCTTATAATAATGAATACAAACAAAATGAATTGTTTCATTACGGCATGAGTAAAGTCTTAAAAGCTATATAATTTATTTTTAAAAGTCATTCCAAACTCATTTAAACTGAACTCGATCATTCTGAGCAGATACGCAGCTCTTCGCTAGTTTTTTTTTGTTAAACTACCCAGGACCCGCCACGAGGAGGTAGCTGCATTGTCATTCTCTTTTCACATTTTTCCCACTTTTCTCTGCCAAAAAATAAAGGCACATTACGTCTCTGTCCATATGTTGCCATTTCAAACGCCTTCTTCGTTGCCGAACCTCTGCTTCTGTCTCTGGTTGAATCAGGCGATTTGCTTCTGAAACCTGTGCTGGTATTGGATTATCATGAGGTTGCGCAGGAACATCAATAGCATGATTATGTTGTCTTGCTTTACCAGTCACCGCCTGATTTTGCAGTGCAGCTTCCTGGAGCTGATGTTCATCATCGACGTTTTTCCACGCCAAATCAATCTGTCGTTTAATCTCCATTGCTCGGTCTTCTGATATAAGTAGATTCTTCCCAATGTCCTTCAGCTTAGCGATAAGATCTCTTACTGCAACTTTCCGTATATGATGATACTTTGCAGCAAGTTTCGTCCTAAATTTGTATCCCTTTTTCCTTTTTGTTTTAAACTTTGCGCGTTCATGATGGAGACTCACCAATTCCTCTTTCATTTAGGTATTCCAATTGATTCTCTGCCAAGATATTTCTGTTGAGGTGGTCAGCTGCAAATTGCTAACGTTAGCCAAAGCATCCTCAGAAGGTACAGTTGATGCTCCACTGTTTACCTTTTGTCGCAGATGTTTTTTCTGACCAGCTTTTTGATTTGTGAGATCTGCCTGACCATCTCGCTACTCATTTCAAAATAGTTAAAAGACTCTCCATGCTTTGTATGGGTTTTGGTGTTTTGTTTGTACATACATCCAATAATGTCATGAGAAGAAAGGTCAAGCCCTACCGCGATGCCAACGCGAGAACACCTACGGCAGGGGGAAAAAATTAAGCTCTTTTTTTCTTAGATTTAAGATAATTACAGCCCAATATGCCGAAGGCATTTTTGTTAGAGTTGGATTTGTAAATAGTATGCACGGGGCTGTTACGGTATATATTATTAATCATGAACGAATTTTTGTAATGCAATGAAGTGATCTGATAAGAGCAGTATGCCTAATTTGACATATTGGGACAAGCCTGATTTTTTACCCCGCCATCGACGGACTCGGTTGCAGCGAAGTGCAAGATGGGGGGATCTACAGCTTAAGATGGGATTCGAACAATCAGAACCTCGGTAAACCTACATAGAAAAATTTCCAGAATCGTGTTTTTAAGAAATCAAATGTTTTTTAAAGACTATAAAAAGTAACCATTGAAGAGCTGTTGGAATCAATTGAAACCTCAAAATTTGAATTTCTCGTGGTTTTTACACTAAAAAAATAGTTTCAGATACTTAGATTAAAACCGATCCAAACGGTACTTTCTTTACTGAACTATGCAATTCGTGTTTTAGAGACTCAAAAAGTGTTCAAAATAATATAAAAAGTGCAATATATAAAAAGAGAATTTCACGTGAAATTGTTGCCAATCTATATTTTCCCAACCAAACAAATAAGTGCTCAAAGTTTAAAAAAATCGATGTTGTAATGTTCTGGTTTGTGCGAGTCCTGCGTGGAATCCACCTAATATGGTTCATCATCAGCTTGAAAAATAAACAAAGTCAAAATTATTGGTACGAATAATTTTTTTTCTGCACGTGTAGAAATAAAACCCGATATAAAACATAGAATCCTGTCAGATTTTGAATCCCTATAGCCAGCTTATTTTTATTTGAAGACAAATTGTTCAGAAGTAATTTGAGAGAGTGACTGTTAAATCAAACGTCGACACATTTTTTATTTCTGATAAAGAGTACAAAATAAGTTATACAATCATTCATATGGCATATATTGGTTTATAGGTGCATTTTGGTGATGTACGACAGCACCAGCTGTTCGTACGCAGGAGCGCTGGACTTGAAGGGATCTTCGGGAGCTGGAGTAGCGTCCGCAGGAGTTTCGGTCGCGTCCTCTAGCATCAAGCAAGAAAACTGGCCGTACCGAGGTCTAGCTTGCGGAAGCACTTTTGAACAACTCAAGCAAAGTGTTGAAAAAGCCAAGCAAGCCCTCGCAGATAGAGGGGGTTACCTTGCAGGCGCATTTTCACCCCCGCCACGTATCAATTCTACCATTTCGCCTACGACCACAATCTCTGGTAAGTGCACTTCCGATTTCCATTGTTATACTAAAGTCGTTTTTGATCAAATATTCTCAGACTTTATTGACCACTGTTTTTAGAACTCTCTATTTTCCCCCACAGGAAATTAAACAAAGCATTAATGTCTGGTCACTTGAATTCGGTGCAAAACCAGTGAACATTTTATGCTCAAGTTATATATCTACCAATGCAATCTAAACCTGACCATTTTGTTGTACCAGCGTCCCTAAAATAATAATACCACTTTTAAGAAAACACGCTATTACAAAAATGTATAGTTTTTAAAGTTTCGTACAAAAAACTATGTTTTCGGATTAAGAATGTTCAAAACTATTTTAATATATTTTACTATTTCAAATATTTTAGTCATGTATTTTTTCAATCAAAATTTAATACTTTCATTAGTATAGATCGACTACCCAAGTATTGGTTTTTCCTGTCCATCCTTAAGGGCGTTGGACCCAGACTCTAACCTAAAAATTGAATTGCCTTATTTTACTCCATAAATACGCGCAGTACTGGCCCAGTACAGATTGCCGGAGTACCAGTACTGGGCATCTGTAATGGGTCAGTACTGGCTGGTAATGCTTCGCAGTACTATCGTGCGTACTGGCGCGGTGCTGCACCCCAGTACTGGTTCTGTACTGACAAACTGCAGGCGTACGAAAATGCCGGACTTAATTTTAAAAATAATAAAAAATCATTAGGTAGTATTTAGGGCGCATCTTTATAATTTATAATTATAAAAATGTAAATTTCATTCTAAAATTTTGGTTAATTTTAACACCCACAATTGCTATGCTGTAAAGATATGACAAAAAAGGTATTGAGCAAATAAATATTAATTGATTGCGAGTATTTTGTCTATAAACATCTATACCTAAATCTCTCGCCTAGCAGTCGGCAGTCTTAACCATTACTCTATGATTACATAATTTATTGTCAATAAAAAAACCGCCCTCATAAGCCACAGCTCAAAAACGTTAAAATAAAATTTGTTAACTCTCTTCGTATAATTAACTTTTTTATTAGCATACGACTTTATATAGATGTAAAATAAATTAACTGTTAACGGGAATATAAATGAAATAATTTTTAAATAAATAATTTAAATCGATCAAAATTTTTTTTCGTGTCATATTTAATTTTTTCGCGTTTTAGATCATTTTACAACATTTCATAATGACATAAAATGTCATTTTTAATGAGCATTTAAAATTTTTATCGCCGGAACTTAAAATTTTATCGCAAACTACAATAATTTTTGTAATAACAAACTGTTTTGAACTTTCGTGTAACTTTTTGCTTTTCAGGTGTTTTAGACCATTTTACAACGATTAGGGTTAACATGAAATGTATTTTTTTCTGAACATTTACAATTTATCATAAAAGTGGAACTTAAAATAAAAAAAAATAAATAAATAAAAAAAATGTTTTCCCGATAGTTGAATTTATAGTTTTTCCACATTTTAGAACGCATTAATCATATTTTTAAATGGATTTTTTTTTTCATTTTTTAAATATTTATACTGTCGGCATAGTACTGTTACATCCGAGCAGTCTTGGTAATTGATAATCTAAAATGTTGTCAAAAAATGTCAACTCCAACCTCAATTTTCAAGGTTAGAGGTCCCCCCCCCCTTCTCTCTATTTTTCCTATATTCTGTTGGTATTCATCTATAATTTTTAAAAAAGTTCATTGCTTTAGGTGATTTCTATCAAAAGTGCTACTATTTTGAAACGAAAAAGTACGTTTGTTCCCAGTGTGGGGCGCATGCGCGCCCATTGTGTCGATTCGCAAAAAAGATCTGTTTCAAAGTGCGCATGAGCCATTATTATTTTCGCACAGTCTACTAGATTGAAGCACTTTGAATACCATTTACATGAATAAAAGTCCTTACTTTCGAGGTGGATATTGCAACAATTATATTTCGTTATGCACTTTATAAATTATTTTATACCCTTTCACTGTGCTATACTTCAAATATTTTCACATTTTTATATTTAAAATTTAACGCCAGGTGACTTTCCATCTTTCATTATTTCTAACACTTCAAATACTTTTTCCCTTGTAATGATCTCTTCCTCGTTTTTTTTCCCACCATTATTCCTCCATTCATAACTTTTCTATCTATCCCTCATAGCTCCTTAATTCATACTGCCCGAGTAAAAATATTTCATCTTGAGTTGGACTTGGTTCGTCTTGAGTTCGTTTTCAAGACGGCTATATCTCGCTGGCGGGCAGAGACAAGACTTACAAATCGTAGATGTAAGGCTTGAGTTCATAGCTGACGTTTTCAACGGAGGTTGAAGACAAATCGAGGTACATCTGTCTTTAGACAAGAAGTGTAAGTCTGGATGAATATATATTGAATTTCTCCTAATAGTATATTACTATATTACATCGCAAGTAGGGTTAGACAGGTCTTTACGGGGTGGTCAATGTTTGTACGATGTTTTATTTGAAATCAGCATGTTATGAGAATGTAGGGCCGCCTGAAAAGTGAGTCGTGATGTTTACAATATCTTTTGTCGTGAAAACATACGACTGACGTAGCAGTCATCTACTTGGCTGTGATTGGTAATCTCGTATGGCGCGAGATTTGAAAATGGTTCGGTGAGATGAGAGGCATAGAGATGCATAGAGAGATTGATGCCCCTTCGGAAAACTAGATTTACTATCTCATCAGGAAATTATCGTGTGATATCGAAAAACGTCACCTTCCAGAGGGGCGTCTTTCAGGGCGATACCACCAGCCCTTTGCTTTTTTGCATCACACTTCTTCCTCTATTTCTTGCATGACGAAATTCTTCTGAATACCTCTGTGGCGACGCTAATTATTGCTAGCATAAGGTTTCTCGTGTATTTTGTATGGATGAAATGAAGATCTATGCTTCTGGTGCAAGCAAACTGTACCTTGCTCTAAATATCGTCAAGAAGTACACAGGAGAGATTGGTATGGACAAGTGTGCCAAGATTCATCTGAAGAAAGGAAAGATTATTGGCGTTCCCGATGACCCTGAACTCGTGAAGATGAGTGTTATCAGACATCTTAACACTGGAGAGACATATCTGGGCATGCCTGAAAGCCGTATTCAGGACTTAACATCAGTGAAGGAGTCTCTCCGAAGCAGATACAAGCATCTTCTTCGACAGATTTGGTCTTCCAATCTTGCCGTCCCGGTTCTACTCTACTCGTTTGGGGTGATTCAAAGGACGAAGAATGAGCTTACAGCCGTTGATATGTCCACACGTAGGATCATGCAGATGCATAAAAGCTTGCATATCAATTTGTCTGTTCCGCGATTATACATCTCAAGCAGTCAAGACGGACGCGGACTTCTGAATCTCCAGTGTCTTCATAACAGAATTGTTCTAAGTACAGCTTACATCGTTGTGAATGGCAGAGATCCTCTCCTAAAGATGGTCAGGAACCACGAGATGATTGGCAAAGGAATGTTCCTTTATAAAGCCACGGAGCAAGCGGCCGAGACCCTTGGCTTGAATTTTAACATCAGAAGTGAGGAAAGTGCATTACTCCATCTAGATGCTTCACTTCTAAAGGCCGAAGTAAAAAAAGCAGAGGTTAAAATATTTCACCAACAGCATTTATTTTCGCATGCCAGGACGGGGTCATTTCCACCTTAGTATACCGTGAGCGCATTTTATGTCAAGAAGTTTCCAGCGATAGGTGCAGAGCGTGTCATGCACACGCTGAGTACCTAGAACACATATTATCTGGCTGTGCCACCCACGCGGGAACGACGTATCTCTACAGCCAAAATGCGGACCTGAGAATGCTTTATTACCATCTTTGTCGCTCTTACGGTATTTGTCGCGATCCTGCCCTGCCGAATGCTCCGAGGGAGACAAGAGTCAAATGTCTGAAACGAGAAGTGCCAAATTCTCTGGAACTACGATTTTCGGGCAGCTCGGCTCCGTCCGAATACAACACCACTACAAAGGAGAAAGAAAAAGTACCCAAAATATTCGGTGCAAGTAATTGTCCTTCTGATAGGTGCTCTCGGAGGTGCAAAACTATCACTGGTTCGTAACCTTAAAGCCATGCCCGCGTGCCAAAAATATGCCAAGGCACTTGCGAGATGGATGCAGAAAGCTGTCATCCTTGGGTCGCTTCGTGTCCTCAAGAAACACGAGGGTTTTGCCGGCCTGTCGTTGTGATTCCGTCGTTCCCTGTGACCACCCATCTCACGGTCATGAGATGTGGCCATAGGTGTGATTTACCGCGGTTCTACTGGGGGCTATTGACATTTTTGTTAGATGGCAGTGGCTCTCAGTGGGTCCCTGCGGTGGTTGTTTAACTCTTTTTTTAAATTATATATATATATA
>CAKNYM010029536.1:0-11957 GCA_932195095.1 Andricus curvator | reverse complement strand
CCAGAAAAATTATTTGACCAGTAGATCGCAATGTTTAACATCAGAAAATTAATTACTCGTCTAAGAATGTTTACTCGTATTTAACGCAAATTGTAAATCATCTAAATTTTCGTACCATAATTTATGATCTTTCTCTGAATTCGCTTTTATTATCGTTTTAATTGATCAGTTGCATCTTGCGGTTGGATTTTCTTGTGCATAATATTTACGAGTTTTTGAATGTCTCATCCTAAATGTTTAAGTTCAATTAATTATTGATTTATTTATGTAATCTTTGCCGTTATCTGTACATAAAATTCTAGGAGTTCGCCATTTTGAAATTATACGTTTATGAAATTCTTTTTTAATTGTCGATGCTAATTTATTTCTAACTGGAAATATTTCTACCCATTTTGTAAAAATATCAACGAATACTAAAATGTATTGATTTCTAGACTTTGACATTGGCAATGGTCCCATCATATTTGATGCTACTTCAGTCCACGGTTCTTCAATTATCCTTTTTACCATTAAACTCATTTGATTATTTATTTTCGGTTTTATTATCTGTCAAATTTCGCATTCTTTTACATATTTTAATGTTTCAGAGTACATTTCGGGCCAAAAATAATTTTCAGAAATTTTCGCGTAAGTTTTTTCCATACCTAAGTATCCCGCTTGTTTATTATCGTGATTCTCAATTAAAACTTTTTCTCGTAATTCTTTTGATATTGTTAATTTCCTCTGGTTGTTATCTAAATTTGAGCTTGATTTTAAAGGGCCGGGCCTGTAAAAATATAATTTGTTGTCGCGTATTCTTCAGTTTGGATTTTCTTCTGGTTTATTTTTGACATATAGTAGTTTATTTTTATTCCGATTATCCATAATTTCTTTAAAATCTTTTTCCTCGGTTTCTTTTACGCTGGCTATCATACTTGAAACTTTAATTTCATTCTCATGCGACCTTGATAACGGAACTGGGACATGATTTAAACTTCCTTTTCTGTATACAATTTTATAATCGTAATCTATTAATTCTAAAGCCCATCTTGCTAATCAGCCAGTTGAATTTTTCAAATTATGAAGCCATTTTAAGGCAATATGATTTGTAATAATTTTGAATGAATATCCCTTTAAATATGGCCTAAACTTTCTTATTGCCCAGACTACTGCTGAACATTCTTTTTCTGAAGCAAAGTATTTACGTTCTGCGCCATTTAGACCTCTAATTGCAAAAGCTATAACATAATTTTTGCCGTTTATATTTTGTGTTAAATGGCTTCCAATCCTGTATCACTATCATCAGATTCAAGTTGAGATGGATTTCCAAAATCAGGGCAGGAGAGAATTGGTCCTGTTGTTAGTAGGTGCTTAATAGTCGTAAATGCTATAACCTTTTCAGGGGTTCTATAATTTCTGCAAATTTTGGAATAAATTTCCTATACCATGATGCCATTCCTATTATTCTTTGAATTTGTTTAACCGTTTTTGGTCTTGGAAAATTTAAAACTGGTTCAATTTTTTCCAAATCTACTTGTAAACTGTTTTCATTCACTTTAAATCCCAAGTACTTTATTTCGGAACAACCAAATACGTGTAAACCTATTGTTAAGCCTGCATTTTTAATTTTATCTAAAACAATTCCCAATTATTTCAAATGTTCTTCAAAATCTTCTGAGACTATTATTATATCATCAAGATAGCAAAATACGTGTGGCTTTAATTCTGGTGTTATTATTCTGCCCATCAAGCGCTGGAATGTAGCAGGAGCATTTGTTAATCCAAATGGCATTCTCTTAAACTGATACATTTCTTTGCCCGGGACTATAAATGCGGTCATTGGTTTAGATTCTTCGTCCAACGGTATCTGATGATATGCCGAACGAAGATCTATTTTTAACATGTATTTCGCTGATCTCAATGTATCCAATATTTCCGACATTATAGGAATCGGGTATAAATCTTTCTTAGTTATTTTATTAACTTTTCTAAAATCCAAACAAAATCTATATTTCCCATTATGTTTTTTTTTATCATTACTATAGGATTTGTCCAATCACTATTAGATGGTTCTATCATTTTTTCTTCTAAAAGTGTGTTCACTTCCTCATACTTGAATTTTATTGATTTATTGATTTATTCTGTTTCCTGATCTTTTACTTTTCTTTTAATCAAGTTTTCTAATTGCACTTGTTGTGCTTCGTTTAATTCTATTATTCCTTCAGAAATGTGCTCGCAAAATTCTAAATTTTTCTTTCTTTCTATTTCTACGCGTGTAATATTATGATTTATTACCGCATTATTAGTACAATTATACCCATTACTTTTTTTAATTGCAAATAATTTTTTTATAATCGAATCATTTTTCTCCTCTGTTTTCGCGATAACTTTTTTCAATTTAGAATCCTTTTTATCTTTATTACATTCCAATGGACCTTTAAATTCTCTTTCTAATTTTCTATCTTTAGTTTTCGTATTTAAATTCGTGTTTATTTTGCTCTCACTCTTGACTTTATTCCTATCCTTATTACATTCTCATTCTAATGAGAAGGTATTGGTTTTATGTAAAATTTGACATAGTCGGTTTTCATCAAATCTCCACGTTTTGAGACCCCCTGAGCCAGAAAAAACGGTTTTTACCAAGGTGTCTGTCTGTCTGTAGTCTGTCTGTCTGTCTGTCTGTCTGTAGCCACGATAACTTTCGAAAAAATGATCAGATTCGATTGAGCTTTGGCACACTTTTTTATGGCCAAAAAATAGAGAACGAGTTCGTTAACCAGCTATTTTGGATGAAAATCCAAAAAGTGAGCACATTTTGAAAATTTTTGAGACCACTTTTTTTGAAGATTTGAAAATTCTATGTACGGTTATTAGTAGTACGCAAAATGAGGAACAAAATATTTTTAATGACTTTTCGTGATAAAAAAAAATTACTGGAGTTATAGCATTTTCAAACATCCAAAAAACAAACGAAAATGAACATTTTAAGCCGAAAAACGCACGATATGAAAAAAAGTCAAGAGGAGAAAAACGTTGATTCCTGAACACCCTATAATATTTTCATAACAACTTTTTGAATTTTTTGAAAAATAAAAAATTCAAATTTTGATCGCAGAAAAAATTAATGAAAAATCAAAAAAGCCATTTTGCTGTCAAACTATGCAAGATACCAGAAAAGATGATCTCACAAAAATTGTGCATCTAAAAAAGATCTACAAATTTCTTATCATTCACTTTTTGATGTGACGCGTAGTTTTTGTTTTATTCGTAAAAAACGGCATTGAAAATAGAAAAATCAAATTTTCAGACGAATATTACCAGCTACGAAAAAATGACCTAAACAAAATTTGTTCATCCAAGGAAGAGGTACAAATTTATTGTGACTCATGTTTCGATAGGATGCGTGGTTTTTGTTTTATTCGTGAAAATAACATTGACAGTAAAAAAATCAAATTTTTGAAAAAACAATGCAAGGTACGAAAACATATAAATGAACAAAAATTGTGCATTCAAAAAAGAATTACAAACCCGTAAATAATTTTTGTGGTAAGAATATATTCAAAATGAAAAAATTAACTTTTTTCATAATCGGCACAAGCTAAAATAAAATGTTAACTAATGAAATTTGTCGCCTGAATTATATCATTATTTTTCATTTGAAATCAAATACAAATTTAGTAATTTGTATATGAAGAACATATAACACGAAGCACAAAGTGCGCGCTCTGTGTATTTACCAAATCGCACGCCGTAAGTGCGCTCAAACTTTTTTGTTTCTATCATACGGTTCAAATGATTTTCAAATAAAATATCGAGCGCGAAGCGCGAGTGTCTGGATGAGAATGTGTTCCTTAAGGTCGATAGAACCTTGAGTAAATAAAGTTCCTTTTCAGTCTAAAATAAAAACAAATTTAACAATCACTTAATATGTAGAGGTTTTGATAATTTTATAATATTTGCAAACAAACTTTTTCTTTTCATCGAAGTCGAACACGAAGTTCAAAAATCTAGAGGAGCCGAGCGTAAAGCGCGATGTAAATACGCACGAGCGCGTAGCGCGAGGTGAATACATAATCGAGCGCGAAGCGCGAGATAAATATATGATCGAGCGCGAAGCGCGAGATCCAACAGTCGCGCGCCCTAGGCGCGCTCAAACTTGCGAGCGAAGCGAGCCGCGCGCGAAGCGCGCCATGAGAATGTGCCCGCGAAGCGGGCAGATTTTTTGTTTTCTTGCTATCCCTCTCTCTCTCTCTATTTTGACTAGCCTGCTCATCTAATCTCTCGACGCCCACGCTGGCCCCTGCCAGTGTTGCGTCGCTCGCATTGTAGGGTTTAGGGTGTGGGGCACTGTGCCCCCGTTCACTCTGTGTCAGCCGGGCTGCTGGCAGGCTTGAGTCTTGTGCATCACATGACTTAAGCTATTTTCCATCCTCTCCCTATTCTTATTCTCTTCGCTATCTTTCATTACCGGTTCCTGCATTTTAATTATATTCGATTCTATTGCATACTTAATATTTGGTAATTCTGGTAACCACCAAATCTTTTTCTCGTAATCCATTTTTAAACCAAATCTTTTTATCGTTTTTCCGTTTTATTTAATTTCGTAATCTAAGTCTTTGATTGTTTTTATAAATTGTTCACCTATGTATGAGTGAGTTGCACCGGTGTCAACTAACACTCTGAATTTATGATCTTTAAAATCTACCATAAGGTGAAATCTTGTTTCATCCGATTCGTTTATGTCTGTGTCTAGTAATTCTGGCAGTGTTTGGTTTTTTCGACTATTTTCCGCCTTTAATAGCCACCGTTTGCGTTTTCCTGGTTTATAGTATACCAACAATCACATCGGAAGTGGCCTACTTTCCCGCAATCGTAGGATGTCATGGGTTGACGTGATTTGCAATTTGAATTTCGGTTTCCTAAATTTGGATCCAAGAAATCCTGTGCACTTGTATTCATTTCACCTTGTTTATTTTTCCTACTGTTCTCTGAATTTTCAGTTGTATTATGTTTATTCTGTCCTTAATTACCTTTTTTGTCTTCTGACTTATTATTGTTTTCTTGCGCGTTATATAAAAGCGCTGGTATTTGCGGAGACTTATTCGTTTGTTGTGTCTGTGTGTTTCCTAACAGCTGACTAATTGTATTTAATAATTGGCCAACTGGGTTCTGATTTCTGTACCTATTATGATTTGTAAATCTTGAATTTCCTGGGTAACTTTGATTATTAGTAAAACCTGAATTATTATTTTGAAATCATGAATTAAAAATTTTTGGATTTCCATTAGGAAATCTTGGTTGGAATTTTCGTCTATTTTGTTGGTTTTGATATCTTGGTTTAAACTGTCTTTGTTGATTTTGATTTCGGGAGACAGTATGCCAATTGTGTGTCTATGTGTAGGACGGTATTGTCTGTGTGCGTTTGGGGTACTTTCTGTATGTGTTTGTGTTTGCCTTTTCATTCTTGGGATTGCACCTGTCGCTTGACTTGGCTGTGCCGCTCCCAGTTCTAATTCTCTCGTAACTGTTACGAATTCTAAATTTCTTTCTATATTTTCTCCTCTATTTACGTTTTCGATCGATTGCCCATCTCTGTTTTCTTTTTCTAAATTATTCACATTTGCCTTTGTGTTATTTTCTTTGAGTATAATTTCTGGAATTACATTGTTTTCCCTATTATCTTCTACCTTCTCTACTGGGTTAGCCATTTTCGGAATCATTTTTATCCTTCCTGACGAGTTTCTATGTCTGAATAGGAACCGGCACGTTCACTCAGGTGAGCGTTTAGGTTTTTATTACTGGGGGAATATGCGTGGTCTGACCACGTAGCGGAAGTATCTACTGAGGGCGGGAAAGCTTGGGGTCGTTTGGGTTACGTCACTTAAATTGTGATTTCGCGCGCCAATTTCTATGATTGATGAAGTAGTCCAGCTTTCTGTGATTGACAAAGTAGTTAAGCTACGACAGTTCTGGAACCACTACGTAGTTCCAGCTGCTACCGACAGATGACGCCACCGGTCAGTTACCTAAGTCTGTAATTGAACTGTCAGTAAAGTATGAGTTAAGATTTATTATCAGATTCTTGACTCGGCCAATAAGGATGGTACTTGTTTTACCGACCTGTTCAGGAAAAGTCAATCGATATTATCAAATTCTACATAGAATAGTAATGTTTGAAATTCAATGTGTCGAGCCTTCCAGAAATGCTGACCAGCGCTGAAATTTGATAGCAACTTAACGACGTCTGTGATTGTCCACCGTTAACAGCAAGCGATATTTGGATTTAGAATTTAACCCAACGATGTTTGTGATACTTAACGCCGGAAAGAAAAATACCGAATGAAATTTAAAATCAGCTCAACTAATTCTCAATTAACTGAATGGGTTTAAATAAATCGTCACTCGTTGTCAAATGAAATGTTTGGTTAATTCAAGAAAAAAACACTAAGCCTAATTTTACAAGGGAAAATCTTCACCTACAATGTAATAAAAGTAAACGTAGTTATCATTCCACGTAACACGAGTTTGAGGAATAGGAGAGAGTTGGACGACGTCCCGCACCATGCGCCTAGCCAGTGATGAAAAACGCTTAACTATGTATCTGTCAGATACAGCGCGTGTAATTGAGTGTTAAAACATGAATTCACAACGTTTATAAAAGTCTTCAAGCGTTGTGTTGCTCAAGGAAGTATCTAAAGTATTAACGCTTTCAGTCATACCTTCATCATCATCATTGTAGTGGATTTTACTTTTAGCGTGAATCCTGATTGTTGGCTGATCCCGAGAAGTCAGGAACCAGGTCTTGAGAGCCAGAGCATTTTGAACTGCATAATTTGCATTCTAGCATTGGAGGTGGTGATTGCATCTTGTTAAAACTAAGCTGCACACTTTTTTAAACGGAGGGCAGCCCAGATATTGCAGATTGTTCACATTTTGCACGTACTGGTTCGACTATTTTTCTTTTCCAATCCCTTAACGTACACTGCACTAGCGCCACCTAGTGTATCTCGAATCATAAGCCTCACTTCTTCATAGGGTATGTCACCGGAAGTCCATTCAAAACCATGGTAATTGCGCATGAACCATAAATGTTCACTCTTGTAGTTAGCAGAAAGCGTGCCCCAGTAGTAGGATGGTTCAAACAGGTAGACCACAGGCTGAGCGTCTTCCTCAAGAGGAATTATAGCAAACTCCTTAAAGATGAACTGGTTGATGGGCTTCTTAAAGCCCTGTACGTCTACGATGAACCCTCGCCACTATCATCCTGAAGCAAATTCTTTACGCTACAACTCAGTGGCTGGTACTGAATCCTACGGTCATGTATTATTAGAAAGTAGGCTGCAGTTCCAGCGAAAAATTGTCTGCAGTTTCAAATTCCAAACGAACGTCCATTGAGGTCTGGTTCAGAAACATATTTTGTTTTGAGCAATCAATGACACTGATAGGAGCGTATTCTTTGAAAACACTATTTTTCAACATTGGTTCAAGCTCTTTACCATAATAGGCTGCCTGAAAGTTTGCATACATCTCATACAGTAGTGCAAACTGATAATGGCCAAGTCCAGATTTAAATTACAATATAGATAGTACTGTGAACTGAGGAATAACTTGACATTGGTTATATTGCAGTGATTGAAGCGATTAGCATATATGGCTAGCCTATCCTTCCTACCTGCCTGGAAATTCAGTATAAGGTAACGTGGTTTTTCCAACTGAGTTGACGTTTTCACAGTTCATATATGTCTTGAGGTGGTGGGAAGCAGGGGGTATTCATACAATTCATGAATCAAGATCTTAAATTGCTGTTCGTTTCCTGGCAGTTGTCGTGCTTCAACAATGGCATTCAAGTTTACAACGATCTTTCTATAGTTTTCAGCAAATCCTAGGATCATATTGAGTGGTATAGTGTGTAACCGTACATTTTTTATGGATTTCGTTCGAAGACGCGATAGCGGTACCTCCCTGTGTGGCTGCTGAACGACTAAGAACGCGGCTTGCACGTTGTCCAGCACGTCGTCTCGCGCGCCTCTGAGGTGAGTACTCAGAGTTCGGCGCTGATTGGTTGGTGCTGTACCGCTCGACTCGTTCTCTGCTGTGCCGCCAAAACGAAAAAAGGTGCAGGGGCGGCTCAATTAAAGGCTGTAATTAAGCAAAAATATCTAAGAGCAGCTCCAAAGCATTTCTGGTAAATGAAGAAGGTCTCGTCCTCTCTGAAACTAGAGTTGTCCGCATTTGGCAACCCATAACGCATCAAATCGGAGACAACCAGACCTGATTCGCATCCCATCGCAGGAGTCTTGAGGCTTCTCGGCCAGTGCCTTAGCGTCAAGGGCCCTATTAGGGGATTTAGGGACTTTCTTCCATATAAGGATTACTGGTGCAGACCAAGGAATAGCTCCAAGGCTACTGTTCATTCAATTCTTAAGCACGACGGCTACCAGAAAATCTCAGTTCTCTGTGTGCACTTAGAGCTCCAAAATCCCTCGTAGTCCATCGGCGGTTGAAGGTCGAGAAAAGGTCATAGTAAACAAAATACGACTAGAAATTAATCCTAAATTTTAAAATCTGCTTAATATATACCCCCGCAGTATCGTGACACGCAGAGGAGGGTACCCGAGTTTAAATAAACAAGTAAATAGAATACTAATTTTTGGGTTCAATATTTTGCCTCATTACAAGTGATATCAAATTATCCCTCATCGTTGGTGAGACGTTTTGTTCCTTCCGCGCCGTTGAGCCATCCTGCATGCTCCATAAAATGAATTTCTCCAGGGGTAAATGAGACGCAGCTTTTCATGGTGCTAGTGAGACCGACATTTCTCCAAAGATCAATCTCAATACCATTGAGCTAATAGCGACCTTCATCAAACAGATAGCAGATGGCATTGGTCACTAGTGATGTGCCAGTAACAGCTTTCACTCCATCAGGCCTTGTCAGTCTTATATAAGCATGCAGTGAACTTTTGCTGGGAGGTATACCCAAATCTTGATGCTGGACAGCAATTCGAATTTCATCACTGTTGTTGAATGATGATGAGACATGAGGTTGATGTGCATGAATCTCATAGTGAGCTATAGACTCATCAAATCTCACTGTTGTTTGAATGTTTAGTATTTCTTCCATTTTTATTGCAACAAAAGAAGATGATAAATATCTTGAACGGACGTTTCAGTTTCTTATTCCACGAGGTTTGATCTTCAGACCAAGCTGTATCAGAAAGAGCACGTTCTGAAGCGTTAGCGCCTTGCGAACTGCATAAAAACTGGCTTGCATTGGACATGTTGACGTTTTTATATAGACTCATTCACGATTGTACAAGATACCCATTATGATGATTTGACCTGTAGTCGTATTGTAATAACTTCTCCTCGGAAATTCACTAAGTCTTCGTCCTGATCAACTCTACGGAGCTGAATTTGATGTATCTTCTTCACGGCGATTGGGAGGTAAATGACGTGTGACGGCACTTTCACGATCTTATATCCTGGAGATATATCAGGAAAGAGTTCATGAATTAAGTATACTTTGCGATTGTAGATGTAAGCTCCAGGAGCGATATTGCACTCAACTCGTAGAGCATTTACTTTGAGAATAGTTACAGGTAGATCAGAAGTATAAGTCTTATTGGCTTCAAGAATACGAGGTGTGAATCCCAACAAACGTCCAATAGTATCATATGGTTGAAAGTTCACTTTGCGATCACACTTTATCTCGCTGCGTATTGTGTTATTATTTTTGTTCAATGTTTATTGTAATGCCATCAATTGTTAGAGCCTTCTGGACATAACTCTCAATGTCTTTAATCTCATAGCTGCTGATAGAAATGATCACTACTCGATCACCAATATAGATTTCATGCTTTCCAGTGTCAACGTTAGGAATCGCATTGAATGTGAGCAATTCAACGAGACCAACTGCATAGTTCTTATAAGGACAGAGTTCTATTGGTGAGAAATACTCTGAGTCTACCACCGAAGAGTTTCCTGTTATCGTGAGAGCAAATGATTCATCCATGATGGCGTTCTTCTCTATACCAACTCTAGACAGTTCATCACACCCTCTTATATTGACAGTTTTATCTTTTATATGCAGTTGTCCAGATAGAAATTTTAAGCATAAGTGCCCACATTCAACACTATCATAATCTTGATATCTGTCATGATTGTACTTTATCACAATACCAACTCCACGCTATTATCACCGATCTTTCTATAACTTACCCTGTGGGTACCAGGGCCGTGGCTATCATCAAGATTAACTATAGCTGACTCAATTTAGTGGGGTCCCTTTACTGCGTATGAATACTCCACGAAAATGTGGAATCTTTAGAGCTTTAGCATACTTTAACAGATCGGTATCAGTGATTTAATGGTGAGGTAGCTTCACTGCAAGTTTTTTGGCACCTATCTTAGATGAAGTCCCTGTCCTTTTCAGTAAGGTTTCATATGAAGACATAATCCTCTTCTATAGGGTTTGAGGTGTAAACCTTTTCCTAGAGCAATAGCCGCCATTGCATTGTTATGACGTTGAGCTTCTTCCAGATATTGTTTGGCTGCGCTAGCATCGTTTACTGCCTTAGTTACACCTGCTGATCCACCAGTAAGAGCGCCAAGTGCACTGAGTCTAGTAAAAATTGGAATCAGTGTTAAAACACCACCAACTTTTAAAGGTATTAGCAAGACACGTGGATTTTGCACTTGATGTTTATCGCCTACGCTTTTGAAAGCTTCCTGTGCACCTCTGATTGCAGACTTGATGGCCATTTTTGCATCACTACTTCTTTTCATTCCTTTCTTAGCTGCATTCACAAACTTTCTCATCAATTCCAGCGTCTTTCGCAAAAACACGCTGCCAGGCTTTAGTGGCTAGTACACGATCGGCAGCGTTTCTTGTTTCAACGTTTTCACGATTTCGCGAGTATAGAATGTTGCGTTCTTTGCACGCACCGTCTAAAGAATTGATACCAGGATCATCTCTAGCAAGTTGTTTGGCTAGCTTAGCACCCGGATCACAGTATTGGTAGCCAGGCAAGTGCAAATCAAACGGCAAGTTGTTGATGACTTTGTTGACCAATCCTTTACCTCGATGATGGTGTGATACTTTATTCGCTTTACGGTGCACAATCATTCTTTACTGAACGGAGGTTAGCACGAAACTGATGCAAAAACTATATGAGGGCTGTATTTATAGCTTTCAGAACAGTCGAGATTAAGATGCGGTTCAAGATAGGATTCATGATAGGATTTTCACATGGTAATCCTAATAAAAGATCTAAAAAAACTGCATAATAACAAAGCCTGCTCTTTTTCTTGTTATGTCTGAATCTTTCATTTTTAAGCAGTATAAAAAGATTTATATTGTTTTCAATTTGAACCCGTAAAGGACTTTATATGGTACCGTGTCTTACTCACTGTAAATACTTGTAGGCGTACCAGATGATTGTCGAATTTGGGATTTGAATATTGAGACATGATTGTAGCGAGCATGTCAAAGAGCAGAGTTCGTTACTAGCCTGGTTTGATTTAAAAAGATTAGGCTTTCATAACCATTTGGTGTTCCAATAACGATAAACTAACAGCGACTTAGTTATGGTGCCTTATATGCCTTTACACGCTTATATTAAATCCAATATAAACGTATATATGGTATACGGCCTTAAATTCATCAACTGAGACCGAACAAGAAAAAGGGCAGGCTGTGCTATTAGCCAGGTTCTTTTTTTAGACCCTGGACTTTCATAAACCCCTAGTGACCCTTAAATAAATATTTGCGGTGAATAAGAAATATTAACCGATAAAGTCCTTTATTTGTCGCATTTGAACCACACATGAACCTTTTTTGAGGCAAGTCCAACATTTTCTAACCGGATTTTATTTCGCGTCCATCGTGTGGCTCCCACGATGCGATAAATAATGTCACGTCCCGTGACGTATATATATATATATATATATATATTAATATATTTATTTATATATTT
>CAKNYM010029535.1:0-15821 GCA_932195095.1 Andricus curvator | reverse complement strand
GGGGGGCAATTTTTTTTTCCTCTTGGAAGCTCAAATCCATATTTGAGGCGGAAAGTCCCTGCAGATTGTCAACACTATCGTATTATTATTATATTATTATACCATTAGGCTATTTCCCTTTCGGGGTAGTTGTGACTCGCTCGGTGAGGAAAGGAGTAATGCGAGGAAGGGGGTATAGATTTTTTAGATTGATCTAGAATTCTCGTGTTATTTATTTAAATGACACGTTCGTTTCGCAACACTGCTCCGACACAGGTTGCTGATCAGTCTCTCTAGCGATCACCCCAAGTGAAGAGCCTCCCGCACAAGGTTGTTATGTGAGGTTCCTCACTTGGGCCCATTAATATCCAAGGTCTTTTGTTTCAGGTGTAATTCACTCTACTGTCACTCTTTTTATAAACAATTTTTCGCCACATTTTTCTGTCCTGGCATACTTCTCTAGCTTCCTTCACGTCCATGCATTTTGTCATACAGACTCTCGTGTTTCTATGGCGTCTCACGTCTCTTCGGATTAAGGTCTCATTCACACATTCTAACCATTCTTTCGGCGGTCTGCCTCTGGGCATTCTGCCATTTACTTTACCTTTATACACTTGTTTCGTCAGTCGTTCACCTTTCATTCTTTCAAAATGTCCGAACCATCTTAACTGATTTCTGTCCCACATGTCAACTAGTGTCTCTCCTGTACGACATTCTTTGAGGATTATCTCGTTTCGGACTTTGTCCAACAGTGTTTTCCCGCATATTGTGCGTAGAGATTTCATTCCAATCGCTTTAATTTTACTCTTGTCCTTTTCTTGACAAGTCCATGTCTCACTACCGTATAGGACAGTCGTTACAAATATAGAATTATGTATGGCCATTATAGCTTTTTTTGATATTTTTTTACATTTGAGAATGGACCCTGCTCTACCGATAACCTTCTTAACCTCATTTATGCGCCTATCTACCCCCCCCCCCCCCAGCTATCTTCCCGTCGCTAATGAATAGGCTACCCATATATACGTACTTATCAACTTGTTCTAATCTCCCATCATTTAGGACAATGTTGCACATTTTTTTTCTCACCTTTTCCTTCAAACAGCATGATTTTTGTTTTATTGACGTCAATTTTGAGGCCCATCTTCTTCATGCTTGTATTAAGTTTATTCAACATTCTTTGCAAGTCCTCGATTGATTCTGCCATACAAATCTTGTCATCTGCGAAAGCTAACCCACGTATCTTCACTGTTTCGAGATCTACACCTTCTTAGTCGAAGAGTGCCATTCTTAGCCACTTATCCATAAATATGATAAATAGCCATGAGGACATAACGCATCCTTGTTTCACGCCTTGCATAATATCGAACCAGTCACTCAGTTTTCCCTTAACCCTTACACTCGCTTTATTGCATGCATATATTGTTTGTATTGCTTGTAGGAGCCATCCATTGACTCCGTATATTCTTTAAGGACTTCCTAAAGTTTACTTCTATTCACCTTGTCAAATGCTTTTTCTAGGTCAACAAATGCACAGAAAACTTTCTTTCCTACTCTCGAACTTTTTTCTGTGATCTGTCGTAAGCTAAATATGTAAAATTTCTAAAAATATTGCATTTCCAAAGCAGCAGAAAAAAATAAACAACTAGCGCGAGATTCAAAATAGAAAACTATTCCAACAGACAAAAGAGTGATAATTTTTATAAAGTTGTAATGAATGATTAAAAACCATGACAAATGTGTCTCATTAAAAAATATATTTTTATAAAAACACTAAAAAAAGGGAAAATGCATTAAAAGTACGGTAATGACAAAAAATTCCGAAATAAACTCCTATGTCTGTAGGAATAATTCTTCTATTTTGAATATCGCACCAGTTCTGTTTATTTTTCTTCTGCTGCTTTGGAGATGCAACTCAAATGTGGATTAGAGCTTTCAAGAGGAAAAAATTGCGCTAGCATTTGGAATTGATTTTTCCAGGTGAGTTTTCTAGGTTACATTACCCCCTACATGAGCCTTAAGTCGGACACTAATCTAAAAGTTTAAATATACAATACTTATTTCTAAAAATGTGAAAGTTACAAGTGCATTTTTCGAGAGTCTATAAAAAAGTTAAAATAGGTTTTTTCGAAGTGAGGTTTGCTTCGTGATTGGAAGTTTATCCCTTTTTTGTAAATAAAATCGTAAAATTCACTTGTTCTTTGTGCAATAGAAATATTTTGATCATCAAATAAAAAATGTACCATGAAAACAAGGTGAAAGTCCAAGCTTACCGCCATCGTAAACGGCGCGGCCATAACAAAGTGTCTTGACGTCATTCATGGGACTTAGGCCTCCGTTGTGAGGATGTGAGGAATGAACAGGGGATGGAGTCACCGGAGTCGCATAGCCGTGATGATGAGGCCCCATGGGACTCATTACCATTGGACTACAAGGGTTCATTCCCACAGGAGACATCCCCATTGTTGAGAGTGGAGACATTGCCAAATTTGGACTCCCCGAATCCAAATTTTGCATGGATTGATGACCAGTACTGCTGCTGACGGACCCGTTCAAATTTCCATTCACTGTGCTCTGACAATTCAAGGGCATCATGTCCCTGAAAACAGGAAGTCATTAATTGCATTCATCAGTTTGAAAATAAGGCTTAGAGGTTTTTTTTTATTCGATAATGATGGCATTTTCGGTGAATATATGATTGATGATGGTACATTTGTTTAAGCATCTAGCGATACGATTTTATATGTTAAAAAAGTTTGGTAATATTTATTTTTTGGTATTAACTAGTATTACGGAATTTTCCGTGAAACTAGCCTGTCAAGTATACGGCTAGGGCTAGTATTACGGAATTTTCCATAATGGTAGCCCTGAACAAGCTGGAAAAAGGAAAAGGTCTTACGGGAAATTAAAAAAAAAACTAACACGAGTCACAGACAAAGTGAGCCCTTTCGATAGAAATCAATTCAGAGCGAAAAACTTCAATTTCGAAACGTTTCAGTGATTAAGCTTTTCAAATTTGAATTTTTTTTTAGTATGACGCTACTTAATTTTTTTAAGTTTGATGTGAGAGCATTTGAATACTCTGAATGTAAAACATATATGATTTGAATGCATTTAAATGTCATTGAGTGAGTTAATTCAAAATTGTTTGTCCCAAAATTTCATATTAAAAGCCTTAATAAGTAGTTTTAAATTTAATAATTTTAAATTAAATAATTTTATATTTAAATGTTTTTAATTGTTTCGGTTCGATTTTAGTCTTTTTTTATATTTAATATTTTTAGATCTATATATTCTAAATTGTTTGGTTTTATTTTAAAAAGCAGAAACTTGTCTGGTTTTTTAAATTCTTCGAAATCATAGAATATCAAATTGAAAGACCTGATAGTTGCACAATTGTCTGTTTAAAGGATTTGTAATTAAACCACTTTGAATTAAATGCCTCGAGAATAAGTTTAAAACAATGAAAAATTAAGACAATTATTTCTCAAATTCAAACCTTGCAAATGAGAAGATTTAAGAACTAGGCATTGAAAATTTAATTATTTTTTATTTGAAAATCTTCCGATATATTGAACATTTCAACCTCAACTAAATGAAACAATTTCTAATTGAAAGGCTTAAAATTTGGCAATTTTAATCATGGGAATCATATATAGCAATCTTGTTTTGTATTCTTTTTTTTTTTAATTTTATATTTTTAATGTAATATCTCAAAATTGTCAGATTTTTAGTTAAATATTTAAGAAAATGATACTTGATTGGAAGAATTCAAGGATGAATAATAATTCTAAATGAAGTGTTAAAAATAAAAAGATTTGAAATTAAAAAGTTGAATATTGTGTTGTTTAAAATCAAAATAGATATAAATTGAACTATCTGAAACTGATACTTCAGTAATTGAATCATTTCTTTAATTTTGAAAAGTATAAATTAACAGTTTGAAAAGTTTTTAGATTCAAAGGATTTAAAATTACTAAAATAATTGAAATTTTGAAGGGTTTGAGTATAAAAAAGTTTTAATATCACAATTCTTGGTAAATAAACATTTTTTAGTTTTAAATGCAGGATTCGTTTAATTTTCAACATTTCATAGTAGAAATGTTATTATTTTTAATATTTCCCATTTAAAATTACTTACTCTTGTAAACATTTTTTAGAATAATTCAATTTCAAGCTTAAGAGTTTATAATTCAACAATTTTACATTTTGAATTGTGAAAATGATGGTGAATTTATTTTTTTGTCTTAAAAAAATTTTCTAATCAATTTAATGTTAATTATAATTTTTTTATGTAATAAAAATTTAAAATGGTAGAATCTTAGAAGATTTGACTTTGAACCATTCAATTTAGTTTTAAATTTCAAATTGTCAAATTTTAATCTCTTTGAATTGAAAACTATTTGAATTAAAAAGTTTTTATTCTAAATTATTCAATTTTGAACTATTATAATTAGAAATAATAGAATTTCAAGTCCTTTGGATTTTAAACGATCCAATTTTCAAGATTCAAATTTGAAAATATTCCATTTTTAACGTTTTGAAATAGTCCTATTTTCGAAATTTGAAATCATTCACTTTCGAGATACTTCAACTCGAAATAAAATTATTTAATTTTTAACACTTTAAATCAGAACTGATACAATTTCAACCCCTTTCTTATGATATTGTTCAATTTTCAAAATTTTTGTATGAAATTTCCATTTCTGAGAGTTTCTGACTTGAAATTTTTCAATTTTAAACACTTTCAATTTCAAATTATTCAAGTTTAAACGCTTTTATTTAGAAATGTTAGAAGTTCAATTCCTTTTCATCCAATTCGAAATATTGTCATTTTTTCAGAATTTTACCTAATCTAAAATTGTTTGATTTGGAACATTTTATATTCAAAATCGTTCTATATATATATACACTTTTTTTTAATTTTATTGCTTTCAATTCGAAATTAATCATAATTGTTTTAAAAAAATTGGTAAGTAATAATTTAAAAATTTTCTAATAATAGATTTTTAAATTGTTTATATCTTTAGTGTTAGGAAACAAAAATACAAAAACGTGAGCGTGCACTTATGCGCGCGTGCATTTGCAGCTAATTAATCATAATTTCAAGAATAGAAAAATATTTATTTTACATGTTTCAGACCAAGTTCTTACCAAGTTATTTAAACAATTTTGAAGTCTTCTTTGCAAAAATGGCCTCTTCAACTGCTACTGAACCAATTCAATTTTTACATCAGTATTCACTAATTTCCCCGAAACACAATAATTTTGTTCTGAAACCTGAAGTCTTCCCTATTTCTAGAAAACATGCATTAGTGGAGAAGCGGGTAATGTGGCATGGTCGATTTTACAAAAATCGACGTATTATGAAGGAGTGAGGTTATAGGTTCAGTATATGCATTTATGAATGTAATATCAAATAGTGAAAAATATAGGTTATTGAGGATAATTGTTTAATTTTGAAGCTGAAAAATTTGACAGTTGCGAAAAAATCATTGATGCTTATAGTATTTTGGTCGAAATGTATCAAAACTTTGTTAATAATAGGTAAAGTTCGTAATGCGGTGCATTACCCGCCTGTATATATTTAATGTTCATAGCTTTGGATGCAATAATAACTCCCAAAATGGAACCTCCAATTTATTTTTTCAACCCGCAAATGAATATAGATATCTGATTTTACTAAAATTATGCGTTCGATTGTTAGAAAATTATTTTTAATTTGCAAACAGATAAAAGTAATAGTGAGCGCCGCATTTCCCGACAGGTAGGATAAGTTGACACACGTGGACTTTTTTGGAAGACTTACAAATTAAGTATTTTAATTGATATATAGATTCAATTTTTTATATGTATAAAGTAAAGCTAAGATATTAATCTACGTATTAGATATTTTGCTATTACATTATCCCAGACTCAAGTGACTCCTTTTCCAAAAATCAGTTCAAGTTTTAGTTTTTGAGTTATAAAATATTTAGGCTGGACCAATCAGGAGCGCGGTATAAACAGACGTGCGTACGTGAAGAGAGCGCCGAGGTGGGGTAGCGACGGGAGAACAGCGATCACTGCACTACGTTGGACTCTCACTCACGCACACACGACTGCTTATACAACGCTCCTGATTGGTCGAGCCTAAATATTTTATAACTCAAAAACTAAAACTTCAACTGATTTTTGGAAAAGGAATTTTCGATTTATTATTTTTATTTGTATACAGCCATATAAGTCCTGACACTTGAGTCTGGGACACCCTGTATTTTTCTTTATACTGATTGATATACGTTATGTGCGCCGCATTACCCGCTTTTCCCCTATAAATCTAGGACAGGTCAAGATTCATTGTCTTAGGCGGTTGAAAACTGGAAAAGGAAACGAGAGAACGTGTGATGTGGGAATCGTTTAGACTTTCGGTTTAAAACATTAAAGTCACACATGGTCTAGCAGCAGCTTAGTTCCAGGAAAATAAAGAAATGTGTGCCTGAGCTTGCCAAGAGCTTCGAGCACAGGAGGAAACCGGGATGGGGGACGGGATCCTAACGAAAGAATGGTCACCTTCGTGCATTGTTCTTTCCGTTCTTTCGGCTCGTGTATAGCTATAGTCTCGCACCCTGGGCCCCTTGGGCCCCTCATCTTAAGAACATGCGTGTTGTTCTTATGCGAAATATACGCAATATGCATGCCACTGGCTAAGTCGCTAAGAGACCAACTCCGCCCCCGGCTGCGACCGCCACGCTTTTATGGATGCATTTCAAGGCCCAAATTTAAAGAACTTTAAGCAGCGACCCTCCACCACTTTAATTTACTCAGTTTATGACCCTTCTTCCATCAGAAAAAAAATGTGGATATATTCGCATATCCTGAATGACCTATATTCAAATCAGTTGAAGCGTGACATGCCTCAAATCACCCAATCAGGTAAATTTCTTGTTTTTTCCTGTTCATAAAAGATTCTATGTTGAAAATGTTATAAGATTAAGATTCTGGTCTTTGAATATTAATAGTTAGGGAAAATGAAAAATTGGTCAGGGAAAAATGAGAGAATTTTTTAAATGAAATTTTGCGGCCACCCTGGCATAATATTTTTGTCGTATTCTTGTCAGTAATTTATTTGATATATATTTCTATTTCTTTTTGCAGTTGCATCCTTCTGACGATGATATTTAAATTTAAAAATGTTATTATTTGGTTGAGAATTCAATAAATTTGTTGAAAAGTCATACTTTTTTGTTCAAAAATCGTATTTTTGAATTAAAAATGTAACTATTTGGCAGGAAATTAAGTTTTTGTTAAAAATTTATCTTTTTGGTTTAAAAATTAATTTGTGCTAGTAGAAATTTCGTTTTTTTTGTACCACTTTGTAAAAAAAATATTTTTTTTGTTGAAGATTCATAATTTAGTTGAAAATACATCTCCTTGGTTGAAACTTTGAAAGTTGAACTATTACGTTGAAATTTGATCTTTGTTAATTGAAAATTCAACTACTTTTGGAAAAGGTTCAACTAGTTTGTTAAAAATTAATTTTTTTTGGTTGAAAATTTATTTCTTTGGTCAAACTTTTACATTTTTTGTTGAAAATTAATCTTTCTTAGTTGAAAATTTGTCTTTTTGGTTCAAAAATTAATCTCTTTTTTCTTTTAGTAGAAAATTCAATTTTCTTGGATAAAAGAGCAACTTTTTGGTTGAAAATTAACGTTTTGGTAGAAAGTGTATATTTTTAGATTGAAAATTTAACTGTTTTACAGGAAATGTGTCTTTTGGCTTAAAAGTTCAACAATTTCGATGAAACTTCCTTTCTTTCTTGAATAGAAAATCTTTATTTGTTAAAGACTCGTCTTTTTGGTTGGAAAATTCATCATTTTAGTTGAAAATTTCATCTCTTTGGTGGAATTCTATTTTTTTGTTGGAAATTACTTTTTTTGCTAAAAATTTCACTTTTACATTTTTTGTTGAAAATTTATCTTATTTAGTTGATAATTTAACTTCTTATTTGAAAATTCATGTATTTTGTTAAAAATTTGTCTTTGTATAAAATTAATCTTCTTGGTTGAAGATGCGTCTCTTTGATTTTAAAATTCATCTCTTTTGGTAGAACTTTCATCTTTTTGGTTGAAACATCAACTGTTACATTTTTTTGAAAATTCATCTTTTTGAATAAAAAAAATCTGAGAATTTGGTTGAAAATTCAACTAGATTGTTAAATTTTCAATTATTTCGTTAAAATTTTAACTATTTTGTTGAAAATTCGTCTCTTTTGCTTTAAAGTTCTACTATTTGGTTGTAAATACAATACTTCAGTTAAAAAATAATTTGTTGTTGAAGATTTAACTATTTGGTTGATATTCCATCGTTCTTAATTGAAAATTAACTTTTTTGTTGAAAATTCATCTTTTCGGGTTTAAAAGTCAACTTTTTTATGGCAAATTCTACTTTTGGCTTGAAAATTCAACTATTTTGTTAAAAATGCAACTGTGTTTGGTTGAAATTTCTTTTTTGAAGAATCTTCTTTCTATTAAAAATTGTACGTATTGGTTGAAAATTTAATTATTTGGTTCAAGTTCAAATATACTTTATTGAAAATTCATCTCTTGCCTTAAAGTTCAACTATTTGGTTGTAAATGCAGCTGTTTGGTTACAAATGAATTTTTTTATTGAAAATTCATATTTCTTGATTGAAAATTCAAGTATATGGTTATAAATTCGACTGCTTTGTTGGGAATAGAATTATTTTGGTAAAACTTCTATTATTTCGTTAAAAAGTCATCTTTTTTTTGGTCGAAAATTTAACTGTCTTATTGAAAATTTGTCATTTTGGATTGAAAATTCATCTCCTATGGTAGAAAAGTCATATTTTTTGGTTAAAATGAATAAATAAATTTTTAAATTTTAATCTGTAATTATTTTATTCCGTGATTAAAATATTCGATGTTAAAAATGTTACAAGATTCAAATGCTGGTATTTGTATGTTACTCGTCAGAGAAAATGAAAAATTTGTCAGGGAAAAGTCAGGGAATTTTGAAAATTAAGTTTTGCGGCCACCCTGTCCAATGCCAAAATTTAATTTGATTTGCCTTCCTAACAGTTTTCAATTTTTAATTATAAATCACTGGAAACATTTTCACGGATCGAGAAGAACAACGAAATTACCGCGAATCTGCGTCTTGACTTGATAACAGTTTTCTAAGATAAAGATGGCAGGAAAATCGGATTTGCCCTCAAGCGTCTTTTATAAGTCGACGGGAAGATTGGGCCTTTTTTGCAAAACGCCCTTACGCCTTACGCGTCAAGGGTCCTTCTTTTTTTCTTTCTCTTTCGTCTGTAAGGCCCTAGGAAAAGGAAATGCGACGCCCCATTACCGTTTTATGACACAGCTTCGGTTACATCTCTCGTTTCACCATTGAGCTGTTCGCACTACCAATAGTTTACTACAATATATAAAGGCCGCGAGGGTGATGACGCTCGATTTATCTATACCTCGTCAGGGGTGGGGACAATTTTTCTATATCGATTAAGAAAAGGCCTTCGAGTTTCGAGATTGCGTGAAAAAGATGGTGGTGTCGAATTTTCCTCCCCTATGTTGTATTTTTTCTTTCCTCAAGAAAAAGCTCCTTGTTCAGGTGACCGAATTTCCAAAATAAAAAAAAGTTTAATTTGTAACAGTTTAAAATTGTATGCATTCCTAATTAAACAATTTCAAACTTAAAGGCTTTTAACATCGAAAAATTGAAATACAACCAAAATTGTGAAATGTTGACCTTTCTGGAAACATTAACAGAATTCGAAGACATCACTTTCTCAAATAGCAAAATAACATTGTATGTAAACTTCATAGAATCTCATCTAACGGTCTTAATTTAGCGTAAAATTTGATGCACGTTAATTTTTTTTATTATTATTATACCATTAAGCCTATCCCTTTCGGGGTAAACGCGACTTACTCGGTTCTCGCCTCGTTAAACTGTGGGGATCAAGGAGTTCATAGGAAGTGTACGAGGAGGTAAAGGGGGGGGGGGGGGTAGATTTTTTTAGATTAATCTAGAATTCATGTGTAGTTTATTTAAATAGCACGTTCGTTGCGCAACACTGCTACGACCCAGGTCGCTGATCAATCTCTCTCGTAAACACCCCAGACGAAGAGCTTCACAAACTCATCATACGTCATAGTTCACACCAAAATACACAAACTGACTAATAATCCCATAGTAAGATCGACACTCTTTACTCCAATCACATAAATCAAGCAAAGCTCTCCAGGGGGGCCCATTAGTATCCAAGATCATTCGTTTCAAACATCTATGATCGTCTACGGCAATGTTGCATACTGTTTTCTCACTCTCTCCTTCAAAAACCATCATTTTTATTCTATTGACATTAATTTTCAGGCCCATGTTCTTCATGCTATAGTATTCAGTCTGCTCAACATTCTCTGCAAGCTTTCGATTGACTCTGCCATAACAATCTTATCGTCAGCAGACGCTAACTCACGCACCTTCCACTGTCCCGAGATCCACACTTTCTTCGTCGAGGAGGGCCATTCTTAGACACGTTAAATCATTTGCTAAATCCGGATTTAGTCTCTTTTTTGCAAAAAAAAAATTACTGTCACAGTGAACTTCACTATACTGTACTCTCTTCACAATTTATTACATAATTCATTCTGAAAACCATATCTAAGTCTTGAATAAATGTTATGAAAATTTTCCTTCGAGTTTAGAATTAGGCTTTGGATTCCAAAATTTATCAATTTTTGAATATAGTGTGCTCCTTATTAGGGTGATCAGAACAATAATTTTTTTTTGTTCACGAAGTGTCTACGTGTACCGAAAAAACAGCTATTTGTACCAAAATTTTGGTATAAATAGCCCCTTCCCCCTGGAATTCGTACTGAAAAAATCAGTTATTCGTACCGAAATTTCGGTGCACGTAGGGACGGTCATTTTTTAGCGGATCCCAAATATTTTATTAGTCCAAAAAAAATTATATCCTGGAAAATATATAATATAATTAAAATATATATCATAATAATTTTGGATTTTATCACCATAAGTAGAAAAATAAGAGATTCTCGATATTTCTTTATTTTTCACGTTAAAATTCTATATTTCCCAAAAAATTGTTTGCCCCCAAATCCCTATGTTAATTAAATCAAAATATTCACGTTACAATTTTCAGGATACGATTTTCTCAGGCTAATACAAATTCGACAATTTTTTACAGGTATATTTGGACGACCAGAGTATTGCTTGAACCAGAAAATCCTAATCGTCTTTTAAAGACTCAAAGGAATTTCAAATTCTTTGAAATTCTTTCCCATCTTAGAAGAAATCACTGACCTCAAGCTTAGACCATAAAAGACTTAGACTGAGTTGCATGAGAAAAAAATTTCGATCAGATAAAAGGGGCTTACTAGCTATATCGATTAAATTAGGAGCATCCAAATTATAATCAGAGTGATCTAAATCTGTTAAAATGAGGGACTTTTCAATTTGAAAATTATTTAGGGTTGAGCAGTTTCATATATGTTAAAAGAGATTGTGTTTTTTAGTCGTCACGCTTTTTAGAAAATTGACTTTTTTTCCATTAGGTGCGTTTGCCAAAAATTTAACTATTTTAGACAATGAGATTTTCGAAAACAAAATTTCAAGGAATATCATCAAATTACTACTACTACAGAATCATTTGACATTTGTTAAGTTTATCAGGTTTTGCACTACATACTAAATACACCCTTGCTTAGATTTGGTGATCTACTTTTCTATATTTGACAAAAGATTTGAGAAAGTTGTATAATTTTGTTTTATATTACATTTCATTACCGTTTATTCTGATCGCAATCGTTCTTTAAAATGTTTAGGTTAATTCAGGTCATGCTTAACTTGTCGAAAAATCTAGAAAAATACGTAATCAATACTGAACAACTGGAGATATATATGTGCTAGTAACAAACAATAATTTTCCTACTAGTTAACACAGCTTTTCACATACGTTTTAATTTTTCAGGAGTGTATAATTCCTTAGTTGCATGCTGATTGTTTTAATTTTCATTTTAATGGCTTGTAAGTATTTGGTAATTCGGATGTATCAGGCAGTAAGTAATATTTTGCAAAACTACGTAACAAATAGGGTCCAAACTTGTTACATGGGGAGGGGTGGTGTAAAAATGAGCAAAAATTTGTTACGTAATTTATGGATGTCCCCTTGGAAGCACTCAATTTTTTAAATTTAAAAGCTAAACAATTTGAAAGCATGATTAGATAGCATAATCTCATTTGAAATCCTAAAACTCTTATTTGGAAATCGTTTAAAAATTAAAAAAAAAGCAAATTTGTAAATTTGATCAAATTTAAAGCATTTAATTTGGAACTTCTTAAAAATGAAGAAAATAAGATCAGCAATATGAATTTCGTTTTTTTAGAAATTGAATTTGTGATATGATGAAGTAGAAAAGGTAAAATTTCGAGTCTCCTTTAGAGTTTAGGTCCGTGACCGCTAGTCAGAGGTCCCGTAGCCATAACAACGCTCTCGAGCTGGATTCTTTTTTTTTTGTTTTTTTATTCGCACACGCACAATAGTGCATATACGAGAAACTCCTACATAGAGGAACCAGTAGAAAGAATTATCCAAGTGGCAAAACGCCATTCCTCCTGGAAATCTGATTATTACAACACACCATACTAGTCACATAATTTATGTTTCCTTTTCTCGATTTGATATCAGTGATCGTGCTTTTTACTCGTCAACTGCTGTCTCCCCCTCGGTCTCCCCAGACCACCCCTTTGTCTCGCCCCAGATATATATCCCAAAATATAAAACAAAGTAATTTGTTTCTTATCTCGAGAGACAAAATTCCGACGATATTTTTTCATACCAGCTATTTCGTCAGTCCACCGTGGACATTAAAATGTACCAAAATGAATTCTAATTACGCCTATATATGGTTTTTTAGGCCGCCGATTCCGAATCTGAAATCAAAATTTCAAAAGAACAAAATAGCGGATCCGAATCTAAAGTTAAAATGTCAAGAAACAATATGGCTCAATTGTTATAAACACTTTATTTAAACAAATAATTCAGCATATCAGTTTGTTGTAGACAAAAATTACTTTACGTTTAAATAGTTCTGATGTATTATCAAAGTGGTATTTACTTACAACACATTTGTCATTAATTAAAAATTAAAAAACAGTTTTTTAATCTTTTAAGCTTAAAGTCTATGGGCACACCAATTCTCAAAAAATGTTAATATTTGGGTGAGAGCATTTCATTAAAAGATAATTTTTCATTAAAAAGAATTTGTTTTTTCAATTTTTGAAACAAAAATTCTTTAAACAATATATTTATGTCTGTATAAAGTCAATGTGTTGGATAATTTTTTTATCCACCCCATTTGTTACGTATTACAGGTAAATGCTGAAGATAGTATCGTAATATTATGCAATTGTTTATATATACTACAAGACAAGTTGGGTGGACACAAAAAATGTGCAACACATTAACTTTACGTAATTTTTTCCATAGAATCGAATGGCGTATTCACTTTTTCCGTAACTTACAGATTTAAGCAAATTGTGTAATCAAATGAAAAATCAGATTCTTCTATATAAAAAATTATCTTTTCATAGAATTCTCTCATCTCAATATTAACTTTTTTGTTGTGTCTATTGGTCTGCCCATGGATCTCAATAGTTTTAAAAATTGTTCATAACTTTATCAATTGTTTACAAATTTTCAATTTATGACAATTTTCTGTTACTAAATACCATTCTAATAATAAAACAGAACGATTTTAGTATAAGGCAATTTTTTTCTACAACAAAACTGATATACTGAATAATATGTTTATATAAATTGTTTATAAGAATAAAATAAAATGTTGAATAACAGTTTCATGTTCTTTAAATCTATCTTCAATAAATCTGACCAACATCGAGTTTATTTATGCAATTTCTAATTTGTTCAGATATTAAAAAGAATATTGTTGAAATGGCTAATTTATCTACTGTATTTGTGTATATGTTATTGAACTCAACCAGGAATAATCAAATTGGCTGCAGCAGTTTTCTTAAAAGTTTAATGAAAATAATTGATAAAAAAAAATGCCAAATCCGTTCAGAATTACAGGCTATAGACTACACTGGAACTTGGAAGTAGGAACGGTTTCGGGCATGGCTTGCAGTGGCCTTGATCCTAAATCCAGACCATCAGAACGTAAATATGAAGGGCCGCGTGAATAATTTCTGTTGGGTTTGAACGCATGACGCAACCTGATGCAACTAACGCGCGGAGAGTGCGGCTCTCTTGCTGTTTGTCACGCTTGACTGAGCAGAAGCTCTCACGCTCCCCGTATCACGAAACCGCCGCAACATCAATTTTCCGAACGGCGTAAATCCGGACTTCTTGAATCCAAGTTCCAGTGTATTTTGCAGAGTAAATACCAGATCGGCCTTCAGCGCTCGGACGCTGATTCCGTTACTTGCTGTTTTTAGCGAAATTTATTAAAACGGGAAAAAAGGGCAGTGCCATTTTCTAGTAAATACGATAAGGAAATCACTGCTATATGAAAATTTTCAATAACTTCGAGGACCGCGAGGAATCAGCGCATGACATAAAGTAACTTACCAAACTACCCATTAACCTTTTTTTACTTCTTTATTTCTAAGGATGAGTAAGAAAAGCAACCATTTGAAAATTAATAACGGATCTATAAATATATGAAAGATTTGAACGGAAAGCATAATTGTATAGTTTGCGTAACTGTCAACGGAGCAGGATTTCATTAAATAACAAATAATTCACGGAATAGATACCTTAATTATCACTGATGACAGTGACATAATTAATTTGTATAATTTTTAAAGTTTGAAAATTGAACTTTCGGCCGCGGAATGGGGTTTCCTGGCCCACTGTGCCGTCCAACAATTTAATCATTCTGTATTGATTATAAATTCTGATCTAAATGTGTTATCAGTTTTCTTAATATAATATAATAGAAGAGATTGACTATTGTACACAAAATCTCCTATTTTATTATCTTACACTTACAGGGTTGCTACAGGTCAGGCAATTAGAGAAAGTCAGGGAATTTAAAACTGGTCAGGGAATGTCAGGGAAAACATGAGTCGTGGAATTTTCAATGAACTGAAGTTAAAGTTAATGTTATTATTTTCTTGGAAATTCAACAATTTTGTTAAGAAGTCATTCTTTTTGGTTGAAAATTCAACAGTTTTGTTAAAAATTAATGTTATTGGGAAAAAATTGATCTATTTTGGTAGAAATTGGATCTTTCTTGGTTTAAATTCACAACTGTTTGGCTAAAAATTAATCTGATTTGGTTGAGGATTCAACTATTTTTTGAAAATTCGTTTTTTTTGTTGAATTCAACTGCTTTTGGTTAAAAATTAAATGTTTTTTTTTAGTTGAAATATCAACTGTATTAGATTTTTCGTTGAGAATTCATCTTTTTTGGTTGAAAATTCAACTACTTAGTTGAAAGCGAGGTTGAAAGTGGAACTACTTTGTTAACAAATCATTTTTTAAATTGAACATTTAACTATTCTATTTTGAGTTGAAAATTTATCTGTTCTAGATGAAAAATGTCTTTTTTGGTAGAAAAGTAATTAAAAAATGAACAATTTTGTTGAAAATTCGTTTTTTTTATTTGGTTCAAAATTTATGTTTCTAACCAAAAATTGATCTATTATATTTTTGGTTAAAAAATAATTTCTCTGGTTGATAATTAGATTTATGTTTTTGTTGAAATTTTATCTTTTTATTTGAAAATTAATGCTGAAAATTTGTCTTTTTTGGCAGAAAACTCAACTATGAGGTACATTTTTTTTTTTTT
>CAKNYM010029534.1:4827-19034 GCA_932195095.1 Andricus curvator | reverse complement strand
CAAACAAATTTATTTACTCCACTCTATGCAATATAAAATTAGTATTTTTTGTTACCTCCTCCTAACAACTTTTTCGGACGGGCGTTGCAAAAAATAGCGTGTGATACACGTGCGCATCGGTGATTGGTAACTCGCGTGATTGCATCATTCGCGTGCGGCTCGAAGCACTCGTCTACGTTTTCGCACTCGCTTCGACAAAATGACAAAATTTATTGACTAAATTATATCTACAAATTTGCTTAGAACCACCTTACGCTAGGATGCGTATTTTTAGTTTAAATCGTAAAAAATAACATTGAAAATAAATAATTTTAAGTTATGGAAAAGCGACACAAGTTGTAATAAAATGTTTAATAACAATTTTTACATTCTCATCATTTATGATTGAGAAAGTATGAGAATTGTCCAAAATTTGACACCACAGATTTTCAATGGAACTCCACGTTTTGAGACCCCCTGAAGCCGAAAGTCAAGTTTTGGCGATGTCGTCTGTCTATCCGTCCGTCCGGCCGTCCGTCCGTAAACATGATAACTCTAGAAAAAATGAACGGATCAAATCGAGCTTCGGCACACTTTTCTTAGGTCCTAAAAGAAAGAACGAGTTCGTTAACCATCCATTTTGGATAGAAATTCAAAAAGTTAGAACATTTTCAAAATTTTTTAGACTATTTTTTTTTTATTTGAAATTTGTATGTAAGGCTATTTGTAGTACTCTAAAGCCGAACAATTTATCCTCATGACTTTTTTTGATAAAAAGAAAATTATCAGAGTTATAACGGCGATACCACTCTGGAAACACCTGTTCTCGTAAGATCACTGAACTTAAGCATTGTTGGGCGCGGTTAGTACTTGGATGGGTGACCGTTAAGGAAATACTGCGTTGCTGTTGGCCCGTCGTGGGTGTGGTGGGCCCACATTGGTAGTAAATATCCACCTAGAAACACTACCCGAATCGGGTAGTGAGGGAATGAACTTTCGAGTTCAAACTGCTAATCAATTTTTTTTTTTTATAGCATTTACAAAATTTAAAAAATCAATCGGAAATCAAAATTTTAAGCTAAACGACGCATGATATGAAAAAAGTCAAGAAAAGAAAAACGTTGATTTTTGAAAGGCATACAAGATTATCGTAACAACTTTTTGAATTTTCTTGAAAAATCGAAAATTCAAATTTTGTTTGCATAGAAAAGACTGAAAAATCAAAAATTCCATTTTGTGTTCAAACTATGCAGGATACGAAAAAAGATGGAAAGAAAAAAGTTTTTCACCCAAGAAAGATCTAAAAATCTGTTATTAGTCATTTTTTGATAGGACGCGTAGTGTTTGTTTTATTCGTGAAAAATAACATTGAAGATAAAAAAATAAAGTTTTTTGGAAAAACGACACAAGTTACGAAAAAAAATTAGTGAACAAAAACTGCGCACCTAAAACACATCTACAAATTTGTTATAAATCACTTTTTGATAGAACGCGTGGTTTTGGTTTTAACCATAAAAAATTAAATTAAAAATAAAAAATTTGTGGAAAAACGACAAAAGGTACGAAAAAAAATTTATAGACAAAAGTTGTTCACCCAAAAAAATAGATACAAATTTATTATAATTTATTACATTCTCATCATTTATGATTGAGAAAGTATTAGAATTGTCCGAAATTTGACACCACAAAATTCAAATTTCGAACCAAACGACGAAAAATATGAAAAAAAGTCTTAAAGAGCAATTATAGTTTTTGAAAAGTCCTAAAAAAATGTATTCAAACCATTTTTTGATATAATTTGTCATTTTGGTTTTATTCATCGAAAATTCTTTGAAAAAAGTTCGAAAATTAAAATTTTGAGCCACTAAACGACGAAAAATATGTGGAATAGTTTTTGGAGGAATTTCAGCGTTTAAAAATTCCTACAATATTTCTTTGTACCATTTTTTGACAGAACTCCTCGTTTTTAATTTATATATCGAAATTGATTTGAAAAAATCGAAAATTTCAATAGCACGCCAAAAGACGCGAGATAGGGGAGAATGTGTGAAGAAAGGAATTGTAGAATTGTAGAGAATAAATATACATTAAAAAATGTCAGTAATCGAGTGCGTACCGCGAGTGTCACGATGAGAATGTATATCTCAAAGCCTACAGAGCTTTGAGCAACTTAATTTTTAACTATACTTAATTACGTAGAAAAATCAGAATATGAAGCCGCATGTAAATACTGGAATCTTAAAGAGATCTTTTTGATAAAGTTTCATTTACATAAGCATTCCAAGTGCAAAGAATAAATTTTCGAGCGCGAAGCGCGAGGTTACCCATTATCGAGCGCGAAGTGCGAGATTCAACAGACGCGTGCCCTAGGCGCGCTCAGATGAGAATGTGTTCGCGCAGCGGGCAGATTGTTTTTTATTGATAAAAGTCCTAAGGATAAATTGTTCAACTTTTCGAGTACTATAAATAGCTGGCTAATAAACTCGTCCTTTCTTTTTACACCCTTAATAAGTGTGCCAAAGCACAATCCAATCCGAGTAGTCTTTCAAAGTTATCCGATATACAGGCGACAACGACGACGACAACAACGAAAGGCAGACACCGACGTAAAAACTATTTTTTCAGGCTCAGGGGGCCTCAAAGAATATGGCTTTTAATGGCTTTTCCATATTAAAACATTTTATTGAAGAGTAAAAAAGTTCTGGTAATTTATAATAGTTTGAAAATCAGTTCCCCTTATGTTGGTTTTGATCCAAATTTGTGAATAATTTTCTTAATTTTGAGTTTAGTAGTAGCTTAGAAATTTAAAAGTCCGTATAAAGGGACTTTGCTGCTTTTTTTTCGAAAATTTCCAATCCCTTATGTTGGTTTTGAGTTAAATTTGTGAATAATTTTTCAATGTTGACCCTAGGCTGAGGAGTTTATAAACAAATTTTGTTTGCTTTTTCATTGCAACTTTCTCATGAGTATTTTCCTCAAGGGTCTGACTATTTTTCCCGCACTAGACACATAAAACACATATTCATGCAAAAAATGTTGTCCGTAGACTTAATAGTTTCAGGGGTGGGCGTGTGCACAGTTTCGTTTTGAGCCAGAAACGTTTACAACTTATTTACTGAAAATTAGTACACAGATCCACAGCTTCTGCAGCAGTAGGCAAATTTTCCCATTCTTGTCGCTTATCTTCTGGCATGTTAGGTACTAACTCTTTCAGTATTTTACTTTTCTTCTTCTCATTCATACAACGAGGTGCTGTTAATGTGGGGTCCAATGGAGCTGTCACCGCAAATTCCATCCATAAAATATCGACTTCCTTGTACTCACCGGGGAAAGATGTTTTATAGTACAACAATCTACTTCCTTTCTTGAAGTGAGCCTCTTTAATTTCACTTAGGAGTGGCAAGTCAGAATTCTTCTGTCGCTTACGCAATCCATCGTCGTTGAGACTTCTGAAATCGTGCACTTGCATATCAACAACTTCGATTTAAGGACTCACTTTTTTGAGGAATATCTTGAAGTCTACGTAAGTCGGGATTTCCTCGGTTTTCTTCCAAAGTGCCCCAAAATGCCCGTGAACGCTATCAGCTTTCATGTATGTGTGGCCGACCTCCCGGTATTTCAAAGTCTCAGCTTGAGGACCCCACACTGCATTCATCGTTTGCAAAGGTTTCTGCCTTGTGCTCGAAGAGATGCAAAAGTTTCATTCATTACGACCAAACGACTGACAAAGAAACAGTTTTTAGTTGTAATTTTTGGTAGAATGATGATTTTTTGCATGTCAACGGAATAAATTTTGGTGTTGCAATCCCACGGGCTTCTTTGTCCTGGCAGTAAGCTTTTCGAGCCTCCGCGTAATGCGTCTTGTGCTCCTCGTGCTTTTTGCAAAGATCGCATTGCAATTGATGAACATTTTCACCTTCCATAGGGCACTGATGACGCTTTTTCTTTTCGCACAAGTCACAGAGGTCTTCTTTTGGCCTATCAAAAGCGATGTTCTCTTTCATGAACACCGTTCGATAAGTTTCGCGGGAAACTGGAAAGTCAGGATACTTCTCCGTGTAATTATCGTACATAATTTGAAGGCTCAGCTTACACTCCAAATACCTTCGATTTGGAGAATTTACGGAACGGTAATGGGACACTTGTGGATGATATGAGTTCAGATGTTCCAAAATTCGCCCTCCATCCTTTGATCCCTGGGATTCTCGTCCGCGCTTATCAAACATGCCCGGTAACCCACCATTTCCTGCTTTGCCACGCAGCAATTGTGCCACTCGTCCACCTTTCTTGAAGCCGAGAGTGCTTAAGAACATGCTGTTACACACCTTAATCTTCTCATTATTCGGCAGTGTGTATATACAAGCAGTGTTTCTCTTCTCCTCTACATTTTGGATATCTTTTAGTTCTCTTCTTTGAACATCTTGTGAAGAAATTTACGCATCCAGAAGCAGTCTACGTTCACCAAAGCTCAACGAGTGGAAATGATCGAAAACTAGCTTCCTTTCTTCTGGTAAAAATTTTTAGAGCATTGCTGCCTGCATCTTTCTTTGCATGGTGGCAATAACTCGTAATTATTTTCAGCGGAGGATTCTCTGACATTCACTGTGAAAAGAAAAGTTTAAAAAATGTTAACATAATTATTATATATCGTTGAGCAATAAGGTGGGTCGAAAATAACAAAAATTATGAAACTCAAATAAATCAATTTAAGCAGAAAATACGAATTTTTGACAAAAAAGTTGAATTGACAACCAAAAAAGATGCATTTTCTACCAAAACAAAAAAATGTTCAACTAAAAAAATGCGAGAATTAAATTTTCAACTAAAAAATATTAATTTTTTGACAAAAATGAAATAGCCACACCTATAATTAAAACAATTCATTTTCAACAGAAAAAAACGAAATTTTACCAAATAGTTGAACTTCCAACCTAAGAGATCAATTTCCTATCAAAAGAGACCAATTTTTAACAAAAGAAAATTAATTTTCAACGAAATAGTTACATTTTCAACCAAACAGATGAATGTCTGTGAAGAAAGAGAAATTTTCTTCAAAAAATAGAATAGTTAATATTTCAGTTAAAAAAATTAATTTACAATACAAGAAAGTAAATGTCAATTAAAGAAAGAAATTTTTAATCTAATAGTTACATTTTCAGCGAAAGAAATGAATTTTCAACAAAAAAGGTGAATTAATCACCAAGAAGATTGTAAGATTGTACACCAAGATATTGTAACACAAAATACAAAGTTTCAGCAAAATATAGAAATTTCTAACCAAATATCTGAATTTTCAACAAAATAGTGAAATTTTCAATAAAATAAATGCATTTTTAACCAAGAAGATGGAAAAAATTAATTTTCAACAAAATGAATGAATTTTCAACCAGAAAAGATTAATTTTGCATTCATAATATAAATTTCCAACCAAAAAGGAAATAGTTATATTTGCAGAGAAGAAAATCAATTCTCAACCAAAAAAACGGAATTTTAGCAAAATAGTTACATTATAAACCAGGAGACAAAATTTCTACTAAAATGATAATTCTTCAACAAAATAAATACAATTTCACGAAAAGAGTGCAACATTCACCGAAAGAGTTGAATTTGTAACTAAAAAGTTTATTTCTTGACTAGGAAGATTAATTTTCTAAAATAAAAAGATGAATTATGAACAAAGTACAGGAATTTCCAACCAAACACTTGAATTTTCATTTAGAACAGATGCCGAACTCGAAAAGCTAAATCTACCGCTAAAAAATAGATAAAAAAAAAGTTTGAAAAAAATCGATTTTTATTCAAACATGAAACGAACGTTCGGTGAAGTGGTTAAATTTTCAACCAAATAGATGAGTCTTTAACAAAGCTCCAAGTTCCTTTGCTGTGAAAAGGGCCAGGTCAAGAGCTGGCCGACTGTCTTTTTTTTCGTGTCCTCTAGCACTATTGAGTGGTGACCCTCTTGATGACAGAACACACCGAAAAGTTTGTTCTGGAATTCGGCTGGCTTATGTTCTTCCTTTCCACATTTTAGGCAGAGGTTGTCTCTATCCGGTCCCTTGCATACTACCCTTTCATGTCCCTGTTTCCAGCATTTGTTACATCGCTTTCCCTTTACTCTTTCCATGACTCTGCAATTTGTCCAGCCAATTCTTATTTTCCCCCTCTGTATCAGTAGGTATGCATCGCGTTCCTTCATTACTAGCTTCACATTTCTTCTGTTAAAATAGGCTGGTCTGAGCGCTCTTACTTCAAAATCTTCAACACTTGTTTCTATGAGTTTGGACAGTGCTTCTTGGACTTCATCAACAGTTGTCAATTCGTCCATGTCTTTGACATGTATTATCTACTTTAATATAAGAAGAGACGTCTGTAGATCTGGCAGTTTCTCTCTTAGCTCTCTTTTCAGCGCTTCTGCCATCTATACTCCGTTTTGAACCGTGAGAAGAATTTCGCCGTTTTTGTGCTTGTTACTTCTTTTATGTTCACGCCAAGCTCCGCTGGATTTACAGCCTCCTTGACCTTTTTTAACACGTTTGCATAATTTTATCCTTTCGTCTGTACGAGCAGAGCGTCACTCATTGTCTTTTTTACGGGCTTTTTCACAGCGTTTTCGTTTTATATACTTCCTGTATTCTTTTGTTGAGCCCTGCTTGTAGCGTCTGCGTTTTCCTTTCTCCTCCCCTGAGCCGTTTTCAATCTTTCGATTTTTACCGCAGGTTCAGTAAACAAGAACTCCAGCATTCGTATAACTACAAGTTCCGTTGTGTCCTCCATTTCTGGAACAACAAATTTGTTCTGTTTGTTGTTCAGTACCTGTTGTTTTAAAGATTTCAAGGACTGAAACATCAATTTATCATCATCTTCCCCCTTTGATGCTAGATCACTAAGTATGGAGTAATAAAAGATTCTGGTAGTCTGCTTAAAGTTTCCTTCTGCCTCAGGGAACCCAAGGGAATGTCGCATTTTCGCTGTTTCACCTTCCTTCTTGTTTTGATGCAGAAGCCCTTCGTTTCCACCGAATATTTCTATAGATTTATTCACATACTTATTCCTTGACTGGATGTTTGCATCACAGGGCAGGATGATCGTATAGTCGTCTGGCGCTTCCCTAATATGGCCTTGTCTAACTTCGGTTTTTTCGAAGACTTCTGCGTTCCAGTCCTCTTCTGTTACTTCTCGGAGGCTCTCCAAGCTTTCTTCCTTTTTCAGTTGCAGCCTTCTAGCTTGGATCCTTTGCAATTTCTTGCACTGCTCGCATTTATCATCGCCACTTACCTTTTTGATGTCCATCAGCCTCTTTTGATCTTCTTCCATAATCTTAATTTGTCTACGAAACATGGCATTTTCGTGTCTCAATTAGTCCACTTCGCCCTCTCCCTTTCCAGTAAGTGCGTTGTCCACCCACCTTTTGAACTCTTTGGGGGGAAGAATTTCAACCTGGAGAGTAAGAGCACTGCTTATGTCCAGCATTTCCGTCTTGGGCCTGTACATACTCAGTAGCATCCTTGCTAGCCTTTTTGATTGGACATCTATTTATTCCATCGCGGTCATATACACACTTTCGATTGTCTCGCATTCCACACCGTCTCTTTCAGGTGTGCTACCCTTCCTCTTTCTTTTGGGTGCGCTGGCCTTTGACAAGTCCTCATTTAATTGACTACTGTCTTCTTTCCTAAGTTCCGGTAAGGAATGAGTTCTAATTCTAGGTGGAGACCTCAGAATAGAGCTTCTCCTTTCAAGCGGATTAATATCCGCGTCTCTTGTGTCCATATCCATTGCCGTTTCGTTGCCTTTAATTCTGTCTGGGGTTGGAGGTGTCATAAAGTTTCGCCAGCACATCGTGCGTGGAGGGGTATACCCTTGGAACTCTGTCCTACCTCAGTTCCCTGGGGCCCAGCCTTCGTTTAACGGGTCCCGGCAAACACGGACGGACCGGAACTCGCCCGGGGCACTGCAGATGCCGACCTCTGCAGCCACCACGCACTCCCTGATCAAGGCCCGAAGGGGCTGGCTTTCTGATCCCATACTGCGGCTGCAACCTGGGCAGTGCAAGCACACATCAGCCCCTTGCCATGCCAGCGGACGCCGGACATGGTTCGGGGCACTCCCAGTGGGCCACAGCAGGAACCGATCGTGGTTTTTTCTCGGTGTGTCCTTCACCCAGTCTGTTTGGCCCGCGAGGCGTACTTTATTTCCGCCTTACCCGCTATAGCCAGCGAGCATTCCCCTATCCGCCATCTGGGGACGCGTCACATATGGGTTACAGACTCCCAATGTGGAGATATAGATATAGATAGATAGATGTAGATAGATAGATATAGCTATAGATAGATATAGATGCATAGATATGGATGCATATAGATAGATTGCATATAGAGCTTCTTCTCATTTTAGCTCCCCCCAACCCCTTACAGAACGCTTTTCCTACCGTTTGCGCCTGTTACTTTAACATTAGCATAACGCTCGACGTGACCCCCCCCCCCCTAAAACCGTCATTCAAGTAGGGGTGAATGTTAAGATAAGAAGATTAGAATTTGATGAGAAATTCTGCAAATATTTATGAAACAATAGTAAAAAAACATTTATTTCGTCTATTACAAAAAATATTATCCAATATTCAAAGTATAATCAACGGTCAAAGAGGCTTCGACACACGGTAGTCGGCTGGGGACGGATCATGATCGACTTAAGCCTTTTGGGCGTCCGGTAGGTCTTTGGACGGATTGGGTCTCGTTCGGGAGCCTTTCTTGCAACAACGGCCTGTTGGGGAGGTCGTCGGTATACTTGAGCGAGAGCCTGCTGCTTGCGAGTTGATCTTCGCGGTGACGGATAAGACTTTAAGTTCCTGGGCGAACGTCGTGGAGGAGGGCGAGACTTTGGCCTCTCTCTCTTGCTGGGACTCTGGTCAGGGAGAGTTAGGCTAGCTCCGGGCGCATGTATCCGCTTTCTAGTAGGCTTCGCTCTCGTGAAAGGAGAGCTGGAGATTTCTCACAATGTAGTCCTGGGAGGGGGCTTTGGTACGGCCGAAAGGAATTATACCAGTTTTGGTGGCGACAATTCAATGGGCTTCGGAGGCGAGAAGTCAATGGGAGAGGCACGCAGCTCAAATAGGTCCTCCTCCCCTAAGGGATGAATAGCTGTAGTCCCTGCGGCTGGGCTCTGTACTTCTGAGGGTGGGTGGGTCGTCTCCTCGGGCGGAAGATCGACGCCTAGGTTCCGCAACACTTCCTCGAGGGAAATGAGCTCCTCGTCCCCCAAGTTGGAGATTTCTGCCGGCGAAGAATATCCCCTAAGTCTGGTAGGACGTGATCGAGTTGTTGCGGAAGGTTGAACTCCTCGATTACCTCTTCCTGGGGAATGGCCTGGTCGGTGGTTACAGGCACGGGTTCGATTGAAGGTTGGTTGACTGGGAGCCCTCTGGTCCGGTTCCGGCGATCTCCGCGATTCCTCCTCTTTCTTTTAGGTGGCAAGGGAACGTAGGCTCCCGGGTTTGCCTGCTGGTCATCAAGGGCTCGGCGATAGCGTTCTGTCCAGCGTTTGTATTGGCTTGGCCGATTCACTCGGGACTGGTCCATCTGTAGTCAAAAAGCCATTTCCTGGTGGTCAGCGTTTCCATCATGATGGACAACTAGGATCCCAGATCCTCTTTATAGAGGACCGAGAAGATAGAGTAAAATCCCCGATCCTCTTGACAGAGGACCGAGAAGTAAAAGAAAAAAATCCCAGATCCTCTTGATAGAGGACCGAGAAAATGAGATAGAATATTCCCAGATCCTCTTAACAGAGGACCGAGAGAGTGAAAAGACTGATATAGAAGGAGAAATTCCCAGATCCTCTTAGTAGAGGACCGAGAGAGTAAAGACTGAGAAAATAGAAGGAGAAACTCCCATATCCTCTTAGCAGAGGACCGAGAGAGTAAAAAGACTGAGAAACTAGAAGGAGAAATTCCCAGATGCTCTCAGCAGAGGACCGAGAGAGGTGAATAGGAATGAAATAAGAGAGAAAAACTTATAGAAGTGTGGAGAGCAGAAACATGTCGAAGGTTAATATTTTTTCTTTAACTGGTAGAGCACTTACCGTTAAGGGTTATATTTATCGGCGGAGAGAAAAAACGACTCGCTAAGTTGATACCGGCTGGTGAAAATATCTCCAGGGGTCCGGAGACTTCCTTCTTCACACTTTCAGATTCCTACGAGTTTTTTCCACCTTCACCTTCATACACTGTGCCCCCGTGAATAAGTCTGATTCTTTTGGTTAGGGTTTCGAGAAAAACTAGTAAGTCGGGGTTAGGATTTTTAATGATTAAGTCGAGGTTAGAGTTCCAGGCACAGTTTATTCCGTAGGTTTCGTAGTAAAATAATCGAAGTTCAGCAGGTAGCTCGCGAATACTGCTCGAGCGCGAAGGAACGCCAATCGAGTGCAAAGCTCTCATCTCTTAACTCAAAAAATTCGCCGAAATTACGTACTAAAGTCGGAGCTTCAACTTTACCAGTTGGGGACTGTATCGGCACTGACTAGGAGCTCACCGCGAGCGAATGCCTCTACCGTCTGAGAGCAGCGCTGCGGCGTGAGTGGCAGCTAATCGACCTATCGATGTATCGATTCATCGAAGGTCGCGGCTGGCGCACAAAAATTAAAATGAACTAAAAGTTAAAAGGTTGTAATTGGGTAACAACCATATTTAAAATAGATGTGTTGGGCCGTCGTTCTGTTTTAGTATAGTTGGGAGCTGTTGTTTTGAGATGTGTAACAGAAAATAATTTCAGAGAAATTCAATTGTGTAAAAAATTTATTCCTTTATAGTTTTTTACTTATTTCTTTCTTTTGTTTGGGTTCATTTAATTGTTCTTTTAAACAGCGTACAGATACTCTAAAATTACCTGTATACAGTAATAAAGTTGCTAAAATAATATTACTTACTTTGGCTCATTTTTAAGCAATTTAACTCTTAAAAACATTTCTTTTTTGAACCCTAATAGGTCATGTATTTCTGTATGTCACATAAAGGACACTTCATTCGACCAAGTTAAAAAAATTATAAGGCGAATTTCAACTGTCAATGTTTACACTTTTTTATTCATCATTAATATATTTATCATATTGATTTTGATATATCTGAAAAATAAATAATTCAGAAAAAAATAGAGTTTCATCAATATTACCTGCAAAAAGAATTAAAATAATATATAAAAATATAGGATTTCCGTAAAAATATTAACATATTATATATATATATATATATATATATATATATATATATATATATATATCTTTATATATATATGTATAGATAGAGATATACGATTTTCGGGCAGCAGTGTCCGTTGCGCACTCGAGGCCTGACATTGTTCGCCAAGACTTCGAGAAAGGAACTATATTCGTGATCGAAGTCTCGGCTCCGTCCGAATACAACATCACTGCAAAGGAGAAAGAAAAAGAGGAGAGGTATCAAGACCTTAAAAGAGAGCTACAACGACTGTACCCAAAATATTCGGTACAAGTAATTGTCCTTGTGATAGGTGCTCTCCGAGGTGCGAAACTATCACGGGTTTAACCTCAAAGCCATACCCACGTGCCAAAATATGCCAAGGCACTTGCGAGATGGATGCAGAAAGCTGTTATCCTTGGGTCGCTTCGTGTCCTCAAGACACACGAGGGTTTCGCCGGCATGTCGTTGTGATTTTGTCGTTGCCTATGCCCACCCATCTCACAGTTGTGAGACGTGGCCGTGGGTGTGATTTACCGCGGTGCTACTGGGGGCTATTGACATTTTTTGGATGACAGTTGCTGTTAGTGGGACCCTGCGGTGGTTGTTTAACTTTATTTTTAAATTATATATATAAATAATATAACATATAGTTAAGTGGCATTCTCATTTCAAGGTTTGATATTAATAATAATGGATTGTACAGTGTAGACTATGTACAGTAGGGTGGTCCAAAAATGCATGGCAAATTTTTTTTTCATGCTAGAGAGAAGCGACCCCCCTCCTATTTCATTCCAAATAAAAAAAAAAGAAATTCACTAATTTTTTTTCAATTTTGATTTTAACAGGTGCCGGGTTTGAATTGACGTTCCCATGTAAAATGCATGGGGAAAAATCACTTTTTTGAGTTTTTGGAATAATTTTTTAGGGTTTGGGAAAACGTGACCGGCAAGTATCGGGGCTTGTTGAGAATTAACCCACGAAGAATTTCATGTATCAGACATATGGGTTTGACACCCCTAACCAACCCCCACGAGTCCCTGAAAACTCCCTTAAAACCAAAAATGCCAATTCTTCATGAAATCGACATTTTCGGCACTGCATTCTGGTCTTTTTTTCACTCAAAATTATTTATATTGGTCTAGTGGAATATTTATCAACATTGGTGAATTAATTTTCACTTATTTAAACAAATGGAATTTGCTTAAACTTTTTTTCGAAAATTCGTTTTTTCCCTAAAAATTATTACTATTGGTCTAGTTGAATATTTATTAACATTGGTTCATTAATTTACAATTATTTAAACAAATGGAATTTGTTTAAATTATTTATTTTCAATTATTTTTTTTTATTAAAACTTATTAAAATTTCTATAGTGGAATATTCATCAACATTGTTTGATTAATTTTTAATTTTTTGAACACATTCCATTTGTTTAAGAAACTTTTCTTCAAAAATTCGTCGAACTGGCAGTTTATTACCATAAAGTGACATAAATTCATTTTCAAATATTTTCCAATTGTTGAAACAATAAGTTATTATTTATTTCCAACTAATAATCAAGGCTGTATATTAATTAATTTTATATTTACATCTTTCCTTCATTATTTAACAAATAAACTGCCAGTTCGACGAATTTTAAAAAAAAAACTTTTTTAAACAAATGAAAATTGTTTACAAAATTAAAAATTAATTAACCAATATTGATAAATATTCCATTAGACTAACAGTAATAATCTTCATTAAACAACAAATTTTGAAAAAAATTATTCAAACAAATTCCATTTGTATAAATAATTGAAAATTAAGGAACCAATGTTGATAAATATTCCACTAGACAAATATAAATAATTTTGAGTTTAAAAAAACGAGAATACAGTGCTTAAAAGGTCGATTTCATGAAGAATTGGCATTTTTGGTTTTAAGGGTAGTTTTCAGGGACTCGTGGGGATGGGTTAGGGGTGTCAAACCCATATGCGTGATACATGAAATTCTTCGTGGGTTAATTCTCAACAAGCCCCGATACTTTCCCGTCACATGTTCCCAAACCCTAAAAAATTATTCCAAAAACTCAGAAAAGTGTTTTTTCTTCATGCATTTTACATGGGAAACTTCAATTCAAAACCGGCACCTGTTAAAATCAAATTTAGGGAATTTCTTTTTTTGGATTTGGAATGAAATGGGGAGATCATTGCCCTCTAAAAAAAGGGTTTTTGAGCCACCCTAGTGTACAACGGATTTTATATTGCTGACACGACAAGAAATCAGCGGGAAGGCACCCTTGTGACTGGTCACAGAAATAATGTTGGTCAAACCTCTATCCCTTTTCAACACTTCGTGGGGGCGGGAAGGCACCCCTGTGACTGGTCACAGAAATAATGTTTGTCAAACCTCTATCCCTTTTCAACACTTCGTGGGAGCGGGAAGGCACCCCTGCGACTGATCACAGAAACATTTTTGGTCAAACCCCTACCCCTTTCCAACTCTTCGTGTGGGCGGGAAGGCACCCCTGTGAAAGGTCACAGAAATAATGTTTGTCAAACCTCTATCTTTTTCCAACACTTCGTGGGATCAGGAAGACACCTCTGTGACTGGTCACAGAAATAATGTTCAAACCCCTACCCCTTTCCAACACTTTGTGGGGGCGGGAAGGCACTCCTGCGACTGGTCACAGAAATAATGTTTGTCAAACACCTACCCCTTTCCAACATTTCGTGGGGGCGGGAAGGCACTCCTGTGACTGGTCATAGAAATAATGTTTGTCAAATCCCTACCCCTTTCCAACTCTTCGTGTGGGCGGGAGGGCACCCCTGTGAATGGTCACAGAAATAATGTTTGTCAAGCCCCTACCCCTTTTCAACCATTCTTGGGGGGCGGAAAGCCACTTCAGTGACTGGTCACAGAAATAATGTTGGCCAAACCCCTACCCCTTTCCAATCATTCTTGGGGGGCGGGAAGCCACTCCAGTGACTGGTACAGAAATAATGTTGGTCAAACCCCTACCTCTTTTCAACACTTCGTG
>CAKNYM010029533.1:4882-15823 GCA_932195095.1 Andricus curvator | reverse complement strand
TAAAGAAGGAGGTTCTAATATCAGGGCCCTGAGAAAAGGAGAATCCAACATGGCTAGTTTCATGTTAGAAAAAGACTTCTCACTCACAGATTTTGCCTGAGGTAGAAAAGACCTTACAATTCCTACCGTTGGTAGAGCGAATCTGATTGCCTTCAGCAAGTAAGAATCAGGAGCATCTCCCACCAAATCTTGCTTTGAATAATCATGAACCTTCCAGGTTTTCCAATCTTCAGGTAAATTTTGGATTGCCAAATCTTTAAGCTTCTGCAAGAAGATAATGTCTGTTTCCTTTGTTGGCGGGCGTAGGTATAATTCTGCCAGAGATACGGTGGGTGGATCCATCTATATGAAATGAATGTCAAAATTATGTGATTGTATGACGTTTATATTTTAATTAACCATAAAAATGATGATTCTTTTTATAATGGCTGCACTGGGCGAGCCATAAATAATAGAACATTTCTTTATTAGTAATGATATAGTTCAAAGCTGTCAAAGGACGAGCATTTTAAAATACCAATACCGGGCGAACAGGAGAAAACATCATTTATCTGTCCAGTCAGAAAACTTGTCATAGGCTGCCAAAGGGCGAACGCTATGAGAAAGCTGCGTAGAGCGAGCTTTCGGAAGTGTTATTCCCATATCTTGGGGCAAAGATATGGGTATAGGTTGTCAACGGACGAACGCTATAACTTCCTTGATGTCAAAAAAAGTCAGGCCATTTTGTACCTAAAAAAGAAAAGTATCGAACAAAAATAAAAAGAGAGATGCTTACCATTATGTGAAAAACCTTTTTGCAAAATTTCAAGTTAATAATTAACCTTCGAACGGTACACACCGTTTTGACACACGTCCATACGCTAAGGAAAACAAAAAGCGCACTGAAGCTCGCACTACCTGCGGGTCTAGCCACCACAGACGAAAAAAATTGGAGACAACTTCAGGAGGGGGTTTCAAAAGAGATAAGGGCCAGATGAATGAATGAAAAGGGTCGAAAGAGAGTAAAACACACGTCTATCTCGCGAGGGAAGAGGAAAGGGTAATCTCAAAGGTCAGGCCGAAGGCACAGACATGAAACAAGGATATTTATAGGTTTTTTAGTCAGTCTTTGTCAAGATGCAGTTTGAAGCACAACCTGTGAAACTACCTATCCAGAATTTTGATTCGCTCGTTCAAAACGAGAATAGAGAAAAAAACGACATGGAAATTTGCTACCAAACAGTGTACGAGCAATATTTTGTGGACCTTCCAACTGTGGAAAGACAAATGCTTTGCTGGCTCTACTGACACATCCAAATGGACTAAGATTCGAAAATGTTTACATCTACTCAAAATCTCTGAAACAACCAAAGTCTGAATTTGTGGAAAAAGTCCTTCAATCAGTAGATGGCGTTGAGTACTATCCTTTCAATGAGCATGAAGAGGTTATAATGCCAAGTGAAGCAAAACCAAATTCAGTCATTGTATTTGATGATGTGGCTTGCGAGAAACAGAATAATGTAAGGGCATTTTTTTCCATGGGTAGACACAAGGATGTCGACTGTTTTTACTTGAGTCAGACATATGCTCATATTCCTGAACATCTTGTACGCGATAATGTTAATTTACTTGTGTTATTTAAACAAGATGAAATGAATCTAAAGCATATTTATGATGATCATGTGAATACTGATATGACTTATTCAAAATTTAAACATATGTGTTTAGCTTGCTGGAATAATGATAAGTATGTTGATGTATCAACATGTCTTCACGTTAGGCGAATTTTCAAAAGCAAAAAAATATTTTACGTCAAATTGCCAGAGCTAGTGAATCAATTCGACGAAAGCATAGGTTAATAAAGTTGGGCAAAGAAACAGTTGAGCGAACATTAAGTGACACTTTTAAGCCCATTGTTAATGCACTCGAGAAAATTGTTGGTGGTCTCAAGAATATAACAAAAGTTGAGCTAATTTAAAGAAAAGAAGAAGAAGAGAAAGCAAAGAGTAAAGTAGAAGAAAGTATTGATGATGATGATGATTTGTCATATAAATCAATTAATGATGATGAGGAAGAAGCAGACGAGACTGAAGATCGCAGTAACTTAGAGTCAGCAACTCGTAGTGAAGCGGAAAGTAACTCAGAAACACCTACATCTTCATGGATTGTTGATGATGATGCAGACAAGTATCTCATATTGTTAGGTGAAAGAAGCAGAGAACTCGATAATGTATGTGGAGTGAGAAAATTAACGAAAGATAGATTAATGATTGGAGATTCTCCGATAAATTTCAGTCAGAACTATATTCATGTGGGTAATTTGAATTTTCCCAAAAGTAAAGGCTTGCTTGAACTTTTATTTAAAAAAGTTCCCGAAGAGTCCTCTATAACACCCAGTGATCTTGAAAATTATAGACAAATTATCATTGCAACAAATGCTTATAAGAAACATTATAAAGCGGATGTTGAAATTCGTGACAGTAAAGCCTTTAAATATAAAGACTTTATAAAGAAGTTAGTTCCCACATCTCCATCAAAAAATACAAATAGACGAAGTAAAAACCGAAAATCATTATCAGGTGAAGGTATGATCCCACAACACATGATTGCTAGAGAGGGTAGTCTAATGGATTACATTTACTGGGATGACCCGAATGAATTGATAGATCGATTACGTTTACTGCTAGCGTCTCAAGCAGCTGGAAATCCAAGTCACACAAACGAAATTATATCAATTATTGAAGAGTTGCGAGAAGCTGGAATTATATATTAATGAGTGTTTTGCCAAGATTTTCATTATTTACAAGATGAGCATCGATGTATTCGGACGTCATTCCAAGCGAGCAGAGAGAGCAAGTCGTGGTCCTCCTGGAATTGGCTTCAAAGTCACATCTGGAGGACATTATGATATGAATAATAAAAGGCTGTGTAAAGTGGCCGATGCTGAAGAGCAGAATGATGCTGTTAATCTGAATATGGTGCAACATATGATACAGCATGAACTTCAGACTATCTACGATGTTATAGCTTCCTTGCGAACTGAAGTAGTCAATAATAATATGATGATTGGGACTTTGGAAAATTCCACAGATAAACTTTTCAAAAATGCGAAAATTGATGCTGAATCAATTCAAAAACTGGTATATCGAAATTCAGCGCTCCTTAGTCAAGTAGACAACAGACTGAACGCACTCAAAAATGGACGCTGAGAAGCAGCAGTTGGTGAAGGTGCTGCACAAGCCAGCTAGAAGAAATTACCAACATCGACATTTTGACATCCGTGGAATTGATGAGACCTGGCAAGCTGATCTTGTTGAAATGCAGCCATACGAGAGAGTCAACAAAGGATACAAGTACATCTTAACTGTAATTGACATATTCTCAAAATTTGCTTGGGCTGTTCCCGTTAAATCCAAGAAGGGTGAAGATGTAGCTGCAGCCATGGAATCTGTACTTGATAAAGAACGCGTACCAAAAAATTTACATGTTGATAGAGGTAAAGAATTTTACAACTCGCATTTTGAAAATCTTATGAAGCGATATAAGATAAATTTGTACTCGACATTTAGTAATTTGAAAGCATCAATTTGCGAGCGATTTAATCGTACCTTGAAAAACAAAATGTGGATGCAATTTAGCCTGCAGGGTAAAGTGGATAGATATTTTGAAACAATTAATTTTTTCTTACAACGATACCAAACATCAGACTATTAGAATGAAACCAAAAGATATTGATAAGCAGAATGAGAAAAAATGGTTGTTTAATGTATACAAAAATTTCAATGTGAAACAAGCAGTTAAGAAAGCTAAATTTAAAGTTGGAGATAAAGTACGTATAAGTAAATTTAAGCATGTTTTTGAGAAAGGCTACACACCGAATTGGACAACTGAAATATTTACCATAAGTCATGTTAAGAATACTGAACCAGTGACGTATATGCTTAAAGATTAAGATAAAGCTATTACAGGTAGTTTTTATGAACAAGGACTTGGTAAAGTTAGACATCCAGACATTTATCTTGTGGAAAAAGTACTGAAAAAACGTGGAAATAAGCTGTTTGTAAAATGGTTAGGTTTTGACGACTCTCACAATAGTTGGATAGATAAGTCTAGTTTGTAAGTATCCTTGTATTAATATTAAGGTTTTTCTGAATAAAGTTGATTATTCTCAGAAATTTATCTTCTTTTACTTACACATCTAGCTACCCCTTAATCTAGTAACTGAAAAAAGGTAAATTTGGTTTAAATTATATTTTTATTCAGATTCTCATACTAATAAAATACATGACAAATGTTAATGTACAAAGGTACCATTCACACATCTGAGTTCTGGTAATTTCTCAATCACTTCTTCACACACATTTTGATTGTAAAAAGTAATCATTTCAAGAAACAGAATTTCAAATCGCATGAGATTCGTAAATATAAGTTTTTTCATTTCCTTATTTTTTAAACCTGCATAATTTTTTTTGTATATAAGATTTTACACTTTTTACACAAGGTGATTTTACATTGCGCCAAACACCTTCAGCTATGGTTTCAATGATGGCCGCTTGCGATTTTATTTCCCCCAGTTCAGAGAGTATTAAAGAGAGAGGAGGGTGCAATGCATTTTTCCGTACACGAGTTTCAGCGCTCCTACAGTTTCGGGGAAGGAACTAAACCTGAAGGCCGCGAAATTCAAATCTAAAAAAAATTAAAAAATTAAAAATTAATTGATTAATTAATATGTAAAGAAGGTAATAATAATAGATCATTTATTTCTTGTAACAATACATATTTTATTATTAAAAAATAATCAATACAGATGTATAAAAAATGTAGAATTCCATATTTCAGTATACTTTTGGGTGTACTGCATAAATCTAAATTCTCTCATTCACAACAAACATACAATGCAAACAAATACAAGATATACATCGAAACTACTGTGTATATCTAATTTTCCTTTGCTCGCTAAAAAATATAAACGTCCGACTGAAACTTTATAAACTATTTTCAACTTAAAAATAACTTTATAATAATATATTCGTAATTAAAGGCTTTCGTTAAATTTACAATTTTTTTTCAGTCTACAATCTTCAATTTTCAACTCATTCAATTTGAAATTTTTCCATTAAGAAAAAGAATAATTATTTATTATTTAGCTATATTTGACTGTTCACTTGAGGCGATTAAACTGAAACCAAATATTTGAAAGTAAACCATTTCAAACTGAATTGTTTGACATAAAAAGCTTTAAATCGTTAAAATTTCGAAGAGCTTTAATCTTTGAACTTTGAATTTTGATGTATAAATAGCAATTTTATCAATTATTTGATTTATTTATAAATTACTTATTATGATCAATTTTTTTTTTTTTCAACTTAAAACAACTTAAAACAAAACTTATTATATTAATTATAATAATCGTTTAAATTAATTATTATTTCTAGAAAAAATTTGAGTAATTTGAAGAGATATTCAGAAGTTTTGAAAAGATTCAAAATGAATTAAAAACTTGAAATGATTTCAAGTAATTTAAACTAGATGTGTGAAAATTCTTTTTCAGAACTTCTAATTATATTTTAAAATGAATCGAATGTTTCCTACAAGTTTTAGAAAATCCTGCAAATTTAAAACAAAAATCCTTAAAATGTTCCAGATTCTTTTCTGACAATTTTGGAAATCTTTTTAAATATTCTTTTAAAATCATTTTTCAAATTGAATAATAATTTTCAATTTTCCTAGGAATATTATGAAAATGTTTTTATTCTTTTAAAGCCCTTCACAATTCTTCAAAGGCTTCTAATTTTTTTTTATTTCTGCAAAAATCTAGATTTTGTTTTAAATAAGGCTGTGGCTATTTGCACCGAAATTTCGGTACGAATAGCCGAATTTTGTCGACACGCACGCTTTGCTCAAATTATTTGAAATCATTCCAAGTTTTAATTTTGAATCTTTTGAAAACTTCTAAATATCTCTTAAAATTACTCCAATATTTTCTACAAATAATAAGTGTTCTACTGTTATTTATGAATCACAATTTTGAAGAAATTTCTTCAAATTTGCAGGATTTTCTAAAAATTCTAGGAAAAATTCGATTCATGTTAAAAGATCTTCAAAAGTTATGAAAAAATTTCAAAAATAATTTTAAATTTTAAAAAATTTCATACAACTTCTAGATTTCTCAAGATTTTGAAACTTTTCAAGGATGCCTAAACTATTTAAAATGAAAACAATTTAATTTTTAGAATAGGAAGTGTTTAGTTACATGAAAATAATTTGTCAATTTTTAATGTTTCTAGCTTAAAATTGCTTGAACTAATATAATTTTGAAATTTTCAAATTTCATTGATTGATTCTTTAATTTAGAGTAATTAAAATGATAACGTGGATTCATATTTTTGGAACTGAATCTGAATCTTTGAACTCTATAATTTATAAAAATTCGAAAGATATAAATTCAGAAAAAAGCTATTTCAAATAGCTATAAAGAATAGTAAAGAAATATAATAATTGCATCAACAAAATTATTTACCTTCTTCAGAAGTCTTTTTCTTCCTATACTTATTTCCAGCGTCTGTAAGAGTAGGAACAACACCTCGATGTAATAAGGGTCTCGAAAAGAAAGTTTTGAAGCACTTTTCATCAAAATGGTACCTACAAATCCGAAAATCGGGACAAACTTTTTCATCCACTTCAGCGAATTGTATCCATTCTTCACGACTGCAAAATACAAATATTTATCTGAATTTGCACCTGCTTACGGTTTACGAGTTACATTATTTGTGATTGTTGCAACTTATTATTAAAGTTTATTCTGTTTTTTTGTGAATTTTCATATCAGGTTGGTGAGGTTATATAGACGCTCTTCATCTTGCTTCTACAAGAACAATTGTATTTGCTGTTATTGTACTTACGCTGTCGGGTTCGCTGGAAGTCGAAAAAATGAAGATCGTTTATTTTTTATTGTGCTGTTGTTGCAACCACTCACTCTACAGAAATGTGGCATTTTTATTGAAAACTCTTACGATAAAACTTGTTAACAAAACACTTTTAACTGTCAGAGAATACGCACTATAGAAAGTAAAAAACCCGTTGAAATACCCGAGCTTCTTCCCCGAAGCGGCAGAGTGCGCTAGTCTCCAATGTACGGTACCGAGCGAAGGTCCAGAGACAGTGTGGCAACCTAACCGGATGCCGCCATTTTGCGAGGATTTTGATGTCACACTGTCTCTGGACCCTCTGTAGTGAACGGCAACCTTCCACTCTCTTTAATACTCCCTGCCCCAGTTCTCACATAGGCGCACATGTCGCTCCATAAGCGGCCATATTGGAAATATTTGTTTCCAATTTTGATCACGCAGCGTCACCTCCGTCCAGTCAGTGGCGTGTGAATGTGTGTGGTGTTTCACACATCGTTGGCAGTTGGTCAGCACCGCCTCCCTTGTTCCACACATGACCACATTCCAAGGCCACACCATGGGTACGACACACAATGTATTTTAGAGGGGTCACTAAGTCCAGGATCAGCGCTCCCTCGTGGAGTCGCGTGAAATGAAAAGTTAAGTGAAATTGTCGAAGATACCGATTCCTGCTACGAGAAGTTTCAGAACCCTGATTTCTCTTGACAAATGAGCTACTTCTGTACATGCGCAGTGTAATGCTTTCTACCACCGCGTCTCTCGTGCATTCGCTAAAAGCTCCATGCTCCCCTGCCTTGTCCACCCGATTAGTGCAACAGAAATTAGGCCACATGAGGCCAGAAATTTTCGGAACGCAGTAAATCGGTGGCCCGTATATCGGAAGTTGAGTGTAAATCAATATCTATAATTAAGCAGATTCTTATATACAGGTACTCCTCAGGCGCCAGCAAGGCTAGAAATAAAATCAATACCTATAACAACGCAAATCAGACATCATCCTTTTCATGTAACTATATCGAAAAGGGGTCACCGACGCCTGAACGTCGCGTGATAGTATTGATTAAGGAAAAAACCATTCAGAACATCTCGAATACAAGACAAAGGACTACGCAACATCTTGGAAGAAATCGATACCTTCTAGAATTCATTGGAGAAACCCCCTTTATTATAAAAGGAGTTCAAGTCGCAGTTTTCCGCAAGTTCAGTTCCGTGAAAGTATGTATCAGTTCTATTCAGTTCGGCGGATGTATCAGTCCAGTTCCTCAGTGACTCAATAACTCTTCAAATTGGCTAGTCTACATCTTCTAGATATCTCAACTGAATTTGCCCCAATATTTGTCCGATCTCAAAACGTGTGTTGCTGATTTCCAGGTTACTGTCAGTGGTCTACAACTTGGAAATCTCGGATCCCTGAATGTCTCATCAATCAGATATCAATATAGAGGCCAGAACTGGACCATTATCTACCGAACCCATTTTCCTTAATCCAATCTGACTACATTTATATATATATATATATATATATATTTATATTTATATACTTAAATTGTGGTCTCTTGTTTCAGGATCCACAACAGAGAGAATCATTGCTAAGTAATCATCAATTCATCAACTTGAAGGCGATTTCAGAGTTAAACAAGATCCCTTCTTTTTCATATTTAAGGGAAACCAATTACTAAAATCTGAAATAAATACTTATTTTCTTATAAACGTATTTTCTAATTTGATGAAGCTTCGGTTCTGATGGAAGTTTCGGAAGGAAATTGAGTCCGTTTGAATCTGAACAACTCCGAATCATTCCGATCGATTGTGAATGAATGCGAAATCTGTTTCTGACTGATTCCAACATTCGGAGTAAAATCTAAATCCAGTCCGAATTATTCCGTTCGAATACGATTAATTATTGTTTAGTCTGGATTAGTATTTCAAGTTCATTCCGAATGAGTCCGCAACCATTGCGCAGTCATTCCGACTGATTCCAGGCAAATCTGAAAGATATTTTAATTCTTTCTGAATCCGTCTGATGACGATATTTAATGCAGAATAGAATTGAATGATTTCGTAGTTCTATCAAAATGATTCCACTCCAATCTGAATAAAATTATCATTCCGTCTGAATTCGACGCAATACGCGAGCTCATTCTGCATGATTCCGTTGGGTTCCACTCTCATTCCGAATGATATCTCACGTATAAGAATACGAAATTTCAATTTGCCTGACTCCGTGGCAAGGCGAAAATTAATTCAAAATGATTCTGTGCCATTTTGGACTCATTCCGAATGATTCCGCATCGATCGGAAAGAAATTATCATCCCGCTTGAATCCGCTTGATGGCGCGGTTTCATTCCATGCTATTCCGAATTCAGTCCGAATGATTTCGCACTTATCAGAATGCAATGCCCTTTCCGTCTGATTCCATTCCTATTTACTTATTCACGCATTATTTACGTATTCACTTATTTTCTTGTAAACGTATATTCTGATTTACGTATTCACTTATTTACTAATTTGCTAATTTACTTATGTACTAACTGACTTATTTACTAATTTAATAATTTACTTATTTATTAATGTACCTATTTACTTATTCACTTAATAATCAATTCAGGTATTTACTAACTCACTTATTTGCTAAATTATTCATTTACTTATTTACCAATTCACTTATTTACTAATTAAATTATTTATTAATATATTTAGTTACTTATTTACTAATTTACGCATTCACTAATTTACTTATTCACTTATTTACTAAATTACTCATTTACTAATTAACTAATTCGATAATTTGTTTATTTACTTATTTATTAATTTACTTATTTACCCATTTACGTATTTACTAATTCACTTATTTACTAATTTAATTATTTACTAATATACTTATCTACCAATTAACTTATTTGCTTATTCATTTTCTCATTTACTTATTTATTTACTTGCTTATTAACTTTTTTTTAATAGATGGTATACTAACAAAATATGTATGTATGAATGTGTGTGTGTATGTATGTATGCCATTTTTTTCAAGATTTAAAAATTCTATGTACGGCTATTCTTATTACTCGGAAAGTCCAACAATTTATCCTTATGACTTTATTTGATAAAAGAAAATTATTAGAGTAATAGAATTTTTACAATTAAAAAAAGAAAGAAAAGAAAATGACAATTTTAAGCCAAACAACGCACGATATTTAAAAAGTTGAGGAAAGAAAAACGTTGATTTTTAAAATCCCTACAAAATTATTATAACAACTTTTTGAATTTTCTTGTAGAATCAAAAATTTTGATCGCACAAAAAATAATCAAAAATCAAAGTTTCATTTTGCGGTCAAACTATGCAAGATACGAAAAAAGATGAAGATACAAAAATTGTGCACCGAAAAAAATCTACAAATTTCTTCTTAATTACTTTTTGACAGGACGCGTAATTTTGGGTTTATTTATTAAAAAACAACATTTAAAATAAAAAAATTAATTTTTTGAACAAAAGACACAAGGTACGAAAAAAATAATTTGATAAAAGTTGTTCAACCAAAACAGAGCTACAAATTTGTTCCGAATAGTTTTTGCATAGGATGCCTAGTTTTTGTTTTAATTGTAAGAAATAACATGCAAAATAAAAAAAATAAAAATTTTGGAAAAACAACGGAAGGCACGAAAAAAAATTAATAGACAAAAGTTATTCACACTAAAAAGATCTATAAATTTGTCAATAATTATTTTTTTATGGAACGCGTATTTTTGGTTTTATTCGTAAAAAAAAAAAAAAAATTTGCAATAAAATTTTAATTAAGAAATTTTTTTATAGGATGCGCACTTTTTTCAATTATAAAAACAAGACAAGAAAAATACATTTGTTTCAATATCAACGCATGTTATGAATTGTAATAATATAAATTTATTGAAATGATACATTTTTTAGGGTAGCTGAGAATAAAAATTAATGCAAAATAAAGTACGAGATATGTGCTGAGAATGTTTTCGTTTAAGCCGAAGGAGCTTTAAAAAAAGAGAATTCACAATCACTAAATTACAGTTGTCGATGCTCTCACC
>CAKNYM010029531.1:0-17768 GCA_932195095.1 Andricus curvator | reverse complement strand
ACTTTTTCTTGCACTTTGTGAGTACTTTTGGATAAGGGGTAGTTTTTTAATGTTAAGGGATGGTTTTGGAAAATTGATTTTCAGGACGTTGGAGAGCCTAAAATGAGCCCTTAATTCCTATGTACTCACTTTTTTAATTAGTGCATATTTATTTTTTAGGGTAGTTTTTCTGTGATAGGGGTTGTTTTTAAAAAATTGCGCCGGAGGTCATTTAAGAGCCTTAAATGAGCCCTCAATTCCTGTGGAAGAAAAAAGTTCATTTAACAAATATTTCTACCATGGTACTGCTAGCTTGACGTAAAGCTCGCAGTACCATGCATTTAAAAAAAAAATGCAGAGCCCAAAATTTGGCTTTTGGGTATTAAATTAGCCTTAAATGAGCCCTTAATTCTGGCATAGGACATACATTGATTGGGCATGGTGGTACTTCCAGGTTTACCCACCTCAGCGTTTTGGCCATCGACGCTGGGGATGTTGCTCATTGCTTTCGCGCACAGTGGGGAATCGGCCATTTTCGATGTCTGTAAACGGTGGCCAAACGAGGGTTTTGCATGTATGTGTAAAGAAAATTAGTTTTCAAACTAAAGAAATTAATTCGCAACAAAATAGTTCGATTTTTAACCAAAGGGATGAAGTTTCTAACAAAGAAGTTGATGTTTTAACCAAATAGTCAAATTTTGAAAAAAAATGAACGAAATTTCAACTGTTTAATTGAAGCTTCCACTACAAAAAATATACATTGCCAATGAAAACTGGAATAGTTGAAATTTCAGTTGAAGAAATTAATTTTCAACCTAATGAAATTAATTTGCAACAAAATAGTTCAATTTTTAACCAAAGGGATGAAATATCTAACAAAGAAGTTGATTTGTTAACGAAATAGTTAAATTTTCAAACAAAAAATGAACGAAATTTCAACTGATTAGTTGAAGCTTCTACTACAAAAAATATACATTGCCAATGAAAACTGGAATAGTTGAAATGTCAGTTAAAGAAATTAATTTTCAACCTAAAGAAATTAATTTGCAACAAAATAGTAGAAGCTCCAATAGTAATTGGAGCTTCTACTAAAAAAATATAAATTTTCAATTAAAACTGGAATAGTTGAAATTTCAGTTGAAGAAATTAATTTTCAACATTAAAAATTATTTTTGGAACATAATAATTCTATTTTCAACAACAAAGATGAATTTTCAACTAAAATGATGAATCTTCAATATTACCTTCCAGAGCGTCATCATCATACGCGTTCTCCATTGGATCAGTTGCGCTGCCTAATATTCCTTTCACTTGCAGACATAGCAAATCCTCTTTTACTGGGTTGCTTCCACCACCTGTTAAAAATTATATGTCAATTATAGGAGCAGCAAATTTGTCTCAATTATAAATAATTAAACTAATTTTTTTCTATAGTTACCTGTTTTGTCATTTTCCTGACGCATAGAACTCAAATGCTTCGAGCGTTTCGCTTCAGGTTGTCGCAGGGAAGTTTTAATTTCTCTGCAGGCCGGTGCTCCGGAGAAGTGGATTTTGTATTAAACTCGATGCAAATTCGATCCCAAGTTTGATTTTTTGATTTGCTACTTATATCATCCGTTCTTTGCATTCAATTATATGTTTGTATTTTTCCATGATTCTCAGCAAAGTAGTTTTTTCACGTTTGGTGAAATTGGAGCTTCGTTTTTGTCTCATATTTTTCCCCTTAAAAAATAAAAATTCATAATTGAAAAAAGTCTACGTTGATATTCACATTGGGGGTACTTGAAAAGTTACTTTGGTAATGCGTAATTTTTTCCGGAAAAAACCTCAAATTTGAGGTTAGATTGAAGCCTCTGGTCTTCTTCTTGCACTAACCTCTCGTAAACTCAAACTTTTCGCGTCATATCAATGCTTTGGCGTCTAAACATCATGGCGCCGAAATCTAACTGAGATTTTCATTATAACCAATCAGAGTCGCCGTTACAAGAGAATATTCGAGTGCATGGTGGAACGCATTGCAATTTAATCATGATTAAAGCCCCGATTAAAAAATAATCATGATTAGTTAATCATGTATTTAATCAGAGTTGGTGAAATCGGGCCTTAGAGCCGCATTGTGTCTCTCTATGTACCCGCAGCATGCATATTTTCAGCATCCACTCAAAAAATGTCCAAGTGTTTCTGGCTCTTGCTTGCACGCTCGGCAGTTGGTATCTTCGACAGGTACATTCATTATGCGCTCGCGGTAAAGTAAGGTGTCTATAACGCCGTCTTGACAGGCAAAAAGAAATCGCTCAGTTTCCGATCTCAATCCAGCAGACTTGGGAAACATGTTGGACAGACCCATCGATAGCTCTTCTCTACGTATAATGCCGTAGAATTGACCATGAAGGGGCTTGTCAGCATGTTCTCTTAGTAGAAGCTAATGTCTGTTTCCTGTACACGACTTTTGAGCACCAAAGGTATTAGTGATGCTCAGGGTTGCGAAGTGACGCGTCACTCGAGGTTTTCTACGTAAATTACCTAAATGAAGTAATTTACGTAGAAAACTGTAGAAAACTGGTAAATTACATGACAAAGATGGCGGGTGTCCGTTTTGAACTTTTGAATTTCCTGGCACGTGACATAATGTCTCCCAAACCTTAATTAATTTGAGAATTGAGGCGCCGAATGCAAAAAGAAGATATAAAATTGTTTTGCTAGAGTGGGGAGGCCCTTATGCACATGAGAATCAAGTTTCGAATTTGTATTTTTTAAATACGCATTCTTATTGATAATTTAATTGCGCATCTTTTTCTTCAAACAGAAAAAGTTGTAGTTTTGTAGTTGTTGAATTATTTGCAAAAAACTGCCTTTTTATCTGATTAAAATATTTCGCCTTTTTTCACTTCAACTCGCGACGAAGTCAAACTTTTTAATATTTTAAAGTAAAATTCACGAGAAGTATGCATTGACATCTTCTGCGAGCGATGGCGTTAGCAAAAGTTGAAAATGTTTATTTAAAAAAAAGTTAATAATTTTTTGCCCGGCCATGCCCCAAAGTTAAGTGAACTCTGCCTTAGAGTACGTAAGAGATTTTTTAATTCAAATGAAATAAAACCTAGAAAATCATGGCTTATAATAATTCTTTTGATTTCTTTCTAATTAAAATATTTAAACGTTGCCATTTCTAGAGACATGAGTTTCATAAAAATTTTAAAAATAAAGAATCTGTACGCGTTTCCTTTCCTTTATGCCGCGTGTCCTCTGTCTCACCTCTATTTGTAAACATACCTGCATACACTTTCTGATTTTTTAAACCAAAAATAAGCGTTGAAATATTACATGATATTTTATTTGTTTAAAGTTATATCTGAACACGTATTATAAAAGCTGTAAAAAATTTCATAATATAAATGCAGTGACGGTTTTTACTTGAAAAAAATTAGAGACCATTTTAGAATAAATCTGCGCTAAATATAGTATTTCCACTTCAATTTCTTCATTATATTTGTCTTCTTGAGTTTATTTATTATATATTTTTATTGTAACGCTTCCAAAGATTTTAAACTAATGATTCTGAATTATCACTACCCATTTTATGTAACTTAGAATAAGTCCTGATTTTCCGTATTTTAAATAAAAATTATCTGTATCTGACCGGGCGGCATCTGCGACGGAGTTCCACCTAACGTTGTGTGACCGGACCGCAGCCTACGCACGAGAAAATCGATCGTGTCGGAAAATTAAAACATTAACTGTTTGTTAACTACTATTTCAATTGAGTTAAAAATTTCCAGAAAACTTCTTTGAACCTTCTTGACCAACTTTTTCACTGACAGTTTTTGCTTGCTCACAATTCGCTCGACTTCAGAAATGATCAAAGTTGTTTGTGCACAAATTGTGCAACGCCTCGGCAAAAAATTATTAACTTCTTTTCAACAAAATATTTTTAGCTTTTGCTAACGTCATCGGTCGCAAAAGATGTCAATGCATACTTCTCGTGAATTCTACTTTAAAATATTAAAAAGTGCCGACTTCGTCGCGAGTTGAAGTGAACAAAGGCGAAATATTTTAATCAGAGAAAAAAACCGTTTTTTGTACATAATTCAAAAACTAAAAAAGATACAACTTTTTTATGGAAAGAAAAAAATGCGGCATTTTATTTACGATGTGGATATGTATTTTAAAAATTAAAATTCGAAACTTTATTCTCTAGTGCTCAGGGGCCTCCCCACTCTACCAAATAATTCTATATCTCCTTTCTTCATCCGGAACCTCAATTCTAGTTATTAAATTAATAAACGGTTAAAATGATGAGAAAGAAGATTTCTGCGAGTATTCCAAATGTCCCATGGAAAGCCCTAAGTTTTGAGCGAGTGAAGCAAAATTTAACAATATAGACAAAAGTGTAGCTAAGTGCCTATTTTGCGATAAACTATTGACGAACAGTGGGGTCCATATCATCTCACATGCGGCAAGTCTCTCTGCGGTAAGTCACACCTGCGGCATCTCTACCTAGCGGCATCTCTCACCAGTGGAAAGGGGACCAATATTATTTCCGTGGCTAGTCACAGGGGTGCCTTCCCGCCCCCACGAGACGTTGGAAAAGGGGTAGGGGTTTGACCAACATTATTTCTTCGACCAGTCACAGGGATGCGGTGAGAGATTCCGCAAAAATGTCAATTTTACTGTGAAAAATGCCGCGCGGGAGAGAAGCCGCTAGATAGAGATGCCGCAGTTGTGACATGCCGCAGAGAGACTTGCCGCATGTGAGATATGTCCCCCGAACAGTGGTACTATAAACGCCTTCTAGGTCATCGGTATGTAGATAGATAAACCTTTATTCTTTAGCCTGCTGGCCTTAAAAAATTAACTTGCTTACACATCCATTTTTTTTACAGAATTTTCTTAAAACTAACATCCTTCCACACCTTATCTCTAACGCCGCTCGCTCTTATCGCATTGCCTTCCTCGCCTCGCTCGCATGTCCCTACTTTCTTGCTTTGCCTCGCATTACCAAACTCTGCCTCCGCGGCTATTACCTAATACTTATCTACTATTTACAATATTTACATTTACTTATATTTACTTCCTCCTCTATTTACAATCTTTCTTTCTCCAGTCCTCTTCCTCCTTCCTTCTCTTCTTCTCTATCTTACCCAAAACTCCCTTCACCCATGCTACTGCCCTTTTGTCCCCCCTTTCATGCATCAATACCTCCATGCTTATCTCACTCCTTTCCACCTCTACGCACTCCTCCAAACAGTGCTCCACTCTTGCCTCCCCCTTCCCACATAGTTCACACATCCTCTTTTCCCTAGCGAGCCAGAACCTATTGAAACCCTCCATGCACCCACATCTCATCCTCGCTGTAAGCTCCTGACTTCCTTTCTCTCCTTTCTCACACAAATATTGCGCTCTCGCCCTTGGCATAATCCACACACAGTTTCCATTAAACCTTGTCTCTCTTATTCTCTCTTCCCCTGCTGTCTTCTCTCTCTCCATGCTGTTTTTCTTAACCAACTCATATACCTTCCTTCCTTCCTCATGCATCCTTCTCACTTCATCCATCTGCAGTCCATTCTTTCTAAAATACCTTTCTCTTTCAACCTCCATCTTCCCACCCCCTCTCCTGTTCTCCTTCTCCCACCAACACTCCCTAACCAGCTTACTTCCCCCCTCTTCCAAAAATTTCACCTCATATTTACACTCTCGACTCCCCGCTAGAATCCCTACACTCGTTCTCCCCGTCTCCCTCCTGGCAATATAATTAGGCGTGTTCCTTGCCAGCCCCAGTGTCCACTTTACATATCTCTCCTGTATCCTATTTACCTCTTCGCTTTCCTGCCACCCCCACACCTCTACTCCATACAATAGCACACTGATCACTAGTGAGTCAAATTTCATTCTCCTTCTAAAATCATCTGCGAATAACTTCTTTCCCAACCCCCACACCTGCCTCATCACCACATTTGCCCTTCTCACTCTCTCTTTTATGTGACCATCCACTCCGCCATTTCTCCGAAACAAGAAGCCCAGGTACACAATCTCTTTGACCGCCTGCACCGCCTTTCCCTTCCACTTCCACTCCCCTTCCTTATCCCTTCCACCTCCTTTTCTGAAAACCATAACCTTGGACTTTTCCGCATTCAGTTCTAACCTGTTCCTATCCAGGTATCTTCTCAACCTCTTCATCATTTCCTTTAAGGCCTCCTCGCTTTTTGCCAACAACACTATGTCATCTGCATACGCTAGCGACCAAATTCTAACCCCTCCTATCCTGACTCCTCCTACCACTCCGGCCTCCAGCGTACTTTCCATATCCGCAATTAAAATCGCAAAAAGCGTTGGGCTAAGCGGACACCCTTGTCTTAACCCCCTATCCATCCAGAATCCCTCCGAAATCCCCTGGCCTCCTCTTACCTTATCTTTGGTCTCTTCATATATCTCCCTTACCCTCTCGATCAGGCCTCTCTCCACTCCCCTCTCCTCCATAGCCTCCCACAACCTCCCCCTATCCACCGACGGAAACGCGCCTTTTAGATCCACAAAAAACGCGTACACTCTCGACCCCTTCTTCGCTAATTCTCTATCCACCACGTGCTGCAGAACGTAGATATTGTCAATAGTACCTGCCCTAAAGCCCGCCTGCGTCTCTGGCAATATTCCGTTCCCCTCGACATCCTTCCGCAGCATCTCCGCCTCATCGGTATGTAAATAGTGTTAAGCTATTACACAGATACGCAAAAAATGGGTTGCGATTGTTGTTGGCCAACTGAGGGTCATTTCCGATGTAATTTTCTGCGTAGAATCCGAATCCGGGGTCAAAATTTTACCAGCACATCAGGTTTTTGAGATATCCTAACCTAAAAGTGCGAAAAATGCGGTTTTTTGGTATATTTGAGGTTATGTTACATCGCGAAAATGTTATTTTTCTAAAATCGGCTCATGCCATCTAAAAGTACAACTATCAAGCTTTTAAAAGCTTTTTAAAAATTTAACATATCATTTTTTTTTGCAGAGATATCCTTAAATGAAGTTTAGTACTTTGATGATTACATTACCGCAGTACTAAAATTGAAAACACTTCTTCTTCAGATTGTGTACTAAACTTCATTTAAGGATATCTCTGCAAAGAAAAATGATATCTTACATTTTAAAAGACCTTTTAAAAGCTTGATAGGGCAAGCACATGTCCACAGTCCACACGCAGAGGTTATTTACTTATATCAGACAGGCATCGAAATATTCGCAAGTTCCACATCCACGTAATTTACATCATGTAGAAAACATCGGACGTAAATTACCTGGTAAATTACTGTAGGAAACCACGTAAATTACCTGGAGTAAATTACGTACCCAACTCTGGTGATGCTAGGCCATGTGTAGTATCGCCTGAAAAATCTCACTTTTCAGAGTAAGCCCCCTTTCTTCGGCGCACGTCACATATGTATATGTTTCTCCATTACCAACATGTTGAATGGTATTTCCGCCTATGAGTTGAACATCCTGTTCGTCACGCGATGATGTAGTTTCTAGTTTTCCTTGATGTAGGTTTTAGAGTACCTATTTACCGCCGCCACAAGGATGTTAAGGTTCCCCTTTTGAGTTTACCTTATATTCTCTTCTGTTCGGCGGACCACATAGGTATCCAGAGCTTTTGCCTCGGAGCACAATAGATAGAGGCAAGAGGGAGATGCAGAAAAGTATCGGACTTAGAGATTCTCCTTGGAAGTGCCCCTCTTATATGTGTTATACTTGTCTTTTATCAGATGTTATGACAAATCTTGTCCGCCACAAGTGTATAAGCTCTTTTATGAATCTCACTATTTTTGGATGCACCTCCAGGCACTCAAGGAGCTTGATAAGTTGCTCATGGTTCGTGTTATCGAATGCCTTACGGTAGTCAATCCAAGCCATGGACAGATTGCGTCGATACCTGATCGAGTCCTGGGTAATACACCTGTCTATTAATAAGTTCTCCCTGCAACCAGCCAGCCCTCTCTTGCATCCACGCTGTTGAACTATTGCACTCCATACCGGCTCGATAGATGTTAATATCCTCTCATTGAGGATGCCAGTGAATAGCTTGTAGCTGGTGTTCAAACAAGCTATGGGCCTGTAGTTCTTTGGACTTGACAAATCTCCGGTCTTAGGGATCAGTACCGTGCGTCCTTCCACTAGTCACTGCAGGATGGGTTGTTCTCCGTTAAAGAAATTGGTGAATATACGAGCTAGATGTTGGTGCGTAGAAGTGAACTTCTTCCACCAAAAGTTGTTGATTTTATCTGGCCCTGGCGCTGAAAAGTTTTAAGTTCTAGCGATAACTTTCTTCACTTCTTCAGCAGTAATTAGTGGACATTCTCCCTCAGGACCTTTTAACCTTTGCCTGTGGCGAAAGTTACGAAAGAGCGATATATCTGAAGCGTCTTCATTTAGCTGATAAGTATCTCCATATACTTGCTCTCAGAAGACTTGAATCTCTTCTCGACTAGGCGAATTTTTTACGGCACATGACGTTTTATTGAACAGACGGAAAGGATGACTAGAAAAGGTGGAATTTTCCTGAATCCACTTTACTCGCCGTTCATCGGGATGATTTTTGCAACAACGCTCCATTTTGCAATTGTTGTAGAATGAGTGTCGAATGATAGCTCACAATTAGCGCTAATGGATTGGGGTTCAATAGGAATGACTTCTAGTCCTAGAGTACAGGTAGCATACATGTGACTCCGCAGAGGTCTAGCATGCAATGAAAACAGCACGGAACACGATACGCAGGAGAGATCCGAGCTGTAAAGGTAGAGGGGAGTTGCGCATGCGCCATGTACACTTTCCCCCGACCAATTCATTGTATCACGTGTACAGCGCCCGTGTGACGCCTGCGTGATTAAAACCTGCTCAAGAATCCGAAGCTTTGAATACTGTTAACACTGAGAAAATGAAAAACTTTGTGAATAATGTGAAATTTGCAGATATTGAAGATTGTGATGCAATAAAATAGTAGACACAGTACTATGATTCGCTTCAAGTACGTGTAAGCCGTCAAACCGGCAATTCTGTAGAAAGAGACAACTTCTCTGCCATGTATCTTTTGAAGGTGATAGCCTGAACCCTGATTTTTTTTTTAAATTTCTTTGGCATTGAAAAAATTTTTTACAATATTTTATCTCATGATTTGTGATTTTTCAACAAAAAATTTGACTCAAGAAATCTCGAAAACCTGACGTGCTGGAGAGAAATGGAGGCCAGATTCGGATTCAGCACAAAAAACTGCTCTGGAAATGACATATCTCATTCCATGAGCACGTAGGTCACAGTTTGTTGACCAGTGTTCAAGAGGAAACCACGAGCAAACCATATGGGGTTACGCGAGGTACCGTGGCTACCAACTCGACGGGCGTGCAACTCTTCCCGAATTCACAGAGGATCTTAGGAAAACTGCTTGCTCGTCACAAGTAGCTCGTACGACTGCTTCGAGGTTTTTCGAAGGATACTCTTTGTTGACTCCCTGTTGGTGGTTGAAGGTGGGGAATTTTGATTACGGAGTTATTTTTTAGGAGAATAGGTTGGGAAATATGACTGTTGGACTTCAGCTTGACCGCTTAAAATTTGTAACTCTCAGCAGCTATCTCGTCCTTGTTGGCAATTAGCATTTTAATCGAACTGCATTCCGCTGAGGTTTCGGTTTGCAGTTTTTCTCAATTTTCAGTCTCTCAGGAAATTTTTGATTTCGAAATTTACTTTCGAAGTCTAGTTTTTATTTTATGGGCAATTACTGCGGGTTTCAACTTTCAATTTATCGATGTAAATTTTTATTATGTGAGATCCCCTTTCAAGTTGTACGAAATTGTTTTATTCTGAATCTGCTCTTTGCCCCATGAAAATCTGTTCATTTACAAGGAAGTTGTGGCCGTTTTAAGTTTTACCTTCCGGAAGGGTGGTTTGAGCAGGGCAGGAAAGGATTAAATAGGGCAGCTGCAAAATTGGAAAAGAATTCTTCGATTCGCTCGAGCTCGTCCATTCTGTATTGTTATCCTTCTAAAGTGCTGACTTGGCGGCCTAATTGATGATCACTCTAGTTATGTTGCAATCGTAGTGTCACAATTGAGGAACAAATTATTTCGACTCTAAACAGATATAATTCAAGAGTTCAGAATTACTTTGTTCCCTTCTTATCTTTTTATTTATTTTTTTATTTTGTAGTACCCGGTTTGCACGTAACACTCTCATCATTAAGGACAAGATTGCATATTGTTTTCTCATCCTTTCCTTCAAACATCATAATTTTTGTTTTAATAACGTTAATCTTGAGGCCCATGTTCTTCATACTGGTATTCAGTTTGCTCATCATTCTTTGTAAGTCTTCGATTGACTCTGCCATAACAACCTTATCATCTGCGAACGCTAAACCGCGCACTCTTACTGTCCCGAGATTCACACCCTCTTCGTCGAAAAGGGCCATTCTTAGACATTTGTCCATGAATATAATAAATAGCCATGAAGACATAACGCATTCTTGCCTAACACCTTGCATAATATCGAACCAGTCACTTAATTTCCCATTTACCCTTACACTCGCTTTGCGAACTGCATATATATTGTTTTTTATTGCTTGTCGGAGCCATCCATTGACATCGTACTCTTTCAAATTTACTTCTATCCACCTTGTCAAACGCTTTTTCTGGGTCAACGAATGCACAGAAAACTTTTTTATTTACTCTCAAACTTTTTTCTGCTATCTGCCTGAAGCTAAATATTTGATCCGTACATGATCTTTCTGGCATAAATACACATTGGACTCCCCGTGTCTTTTCTTTTGTTGTTTTCATTACTCTATGAATAATAATTTTTGAATACATTTTACTTACGGTACTTTGTAAGCTGATATCTCTGTAATTATTGCAGTTGCTTTTATCTGCCTTTCTTTCGTATATGGGGACGTTAATCGCCTTTTTCCAGTCATCTCGAACTTCTCTCATCACGATATATGAATTTATCAACTCGCACAACCTGTGAGGTATGTAGTCGCCATCTAGTGTTAGATTTTCGAAATTCAAGATGGCGGATCCAATATGGCGGCCAAAATTTTGACCAAAAAAAAATGCGTCAGGGGCTTCAGTGATACTGAAAAAGAAGGTACTCAAAGCGGGAAGCCTTCCTGCAACCTGTGTACACAGCGAATATGCGTTTTTTGTTCCGTTGGGGTGGCCATACACCCCACGTTGTCCTCGAAGGGTTAAATAAATGAAACTTTCCAAAGAGGGAAATATTTTCTTATTCTAATCTCAGCATAACCCAGAGAAAACTACGTGGACGTGGTAGATTTATTTCTTCTTCAAGGTGCTGGTTTTGAGTGAGAATTCAAAATGGCGGCTTGAATTAGCCGAACGAAAACTACCCATGTCCATTTCTTTGAACGAATAGTGAGAGGAAAGAAGACTCACTCGAATCAAGCACCCCGAAAGAAATCTACTACGTCCACGTCGTTTTCTCTACACGCAGAAAAAAGAAATGTAATATTTACTAATCAAGAAATGTAAAGTGTTTCTTGTAACCGTAACAGCAGAAACTGCTCTTAATGAAGGGGTGAAAATGTCAAAAGCACTTAGCATTTCGTAAATGTCACAGTGAATTTAGGGTGAATTTAACGGTAATCCTTTAGTAAAATAAACCTCTATTCCCTAGTATGAAATACGGTAAGATATGTAAAATACACTGAACCGAGACTACAATAGTGGTGCAGTGAACATTGCAGAAGGATCGGTACATGCTACCGATCCGAATAGCTTGTTTAGCTCGCCCTCAAAGTCGTAATAACGCAATCTATCCGCGCGAACCACCGGATGAATTTATGACGCCATCGGCAATGGATGGATTGCATCACCTAAAAAACATTTATTTTTGACATTTCTGTGACAGTAGTCACACTACTCCATATCCCCACTTAGGAATGAAGTGGGTTTATAATAAATAACACAATTTTGGATGGCACATCTTATTCACAGGTCGCGTACAGTTGAGAGTGTATTGGAGTAAGACGTGTTTGCGTTCCGCGACTGTTCCAGCTGACTTGTATGGATATCAGGTAAATGCGAGAACTTTTGTCGTGTACCGCGATGGCATGGACGCGTATTAAAAAGTCGTTACCGAGGTCGCCACCTTAGTTACAAATGCATTTCGGAATTATTTCACAGATCGCAACTCGTGTAATAGTGTAGTGGTTAAGCTAATCGACTTGCGTGCTTAGGTTTATGCGTTCGAATCCCCCCCGTTGCGTGCGAAATTTTAATTGTATTATAAGCGTTGTAACTTACAAATACCGATTAATTATAAGTATATCCGAAAATATATGTCAGAATTAACCGTGTGTTTATTTATTAATTATTTTTTAGCAATATTTTTTTACAATTTATAGAGCCGTGCAAACTATAGTCTGTACCGTTAACATAAGTTAGATCTGTTTATATTATCCTTCAAAGTGACATGACAATTCGTAATTGCAGCATCGAGGAACAGTGCAGAATAGCGACTGGATCGGTAAAATCTACTGATCCGCAGGTCAGCAGCACTTGAAAATCGGTACTGGTAACCATCAATGATAGTCATATTCAGTTGCCTATAATTGTAACATTTACTGAACTACCGTGTTGTCCATATACATACTTGGAAGATCAGTAGATTTAACTTGGTTTTCAGTAAAATGTAAGGTTCTTTTTTCTGCGTGTAGGTCATGCTGAGAGTAGAATAAGAAAATATTTACCTCTTTGCAAAGTTTCATTTTTTTAAGAATCGGAATTCTAAGGTATTGCTTTGATGGTTGATTCGGATTCAGTGACCTCAAAAACATGATATGACCAATTATACCCGAAAATAGTAGGCAATAGGGTTTTCTTTCAAAAATTCCCTAACCTCAGAGGCGCAGACTCTCAACTGGGTTTTCTAGCGTATCATGTTCTATGTTGCAGTTGTGTTGCCCTATAGTTCACCTCCCAAAAATTCCTTAAAAGAGTCTCTCAAAGCGTTTAGTATCCCGTCTGTATCATATAGCATTTCACCCTTGCTATTTCTCATGCTGACTAACTATGTACTTCTACATCCTTTCACACTGATCGACGCCAATTTATAAAAGAGTTTCTTGCTTCCTTCAAAATCGATATGCATTTTATTTTCTTTTGATTTTATCTTTAATTTCCTTGACTAGTAGTTTTACTGTCCTCTTTTTGTTATAGGCAAAAAAACAATGCATTACGTTAAACTTTTTTTCTCTTAAATTTCAGGTAATTATTTTTTTTATTTTTTGCAATTTTGCATTTAGAACGGCAATTTAAAAATGTTAAACATTTTAGTAATTTCAATTTAAAACACGTAAAAAAATTATTCAAATCCGAGCTTTTTCGGACCGATGTAAGATAACATACTTTTTTGGTGTACGTTGCCTTCACTATAAATGTGTATATTCAATCCTACTCGTCTTAGTTCATAATTCCGTCAGCAGATCGCAGTTAACCGGTTTCCAATAACTTTAAAAAATATTTTAAATACCTGGAATCTTCTTACCGTTAAAAATACACGAGAAAAAAGTAAAAAATGAAATTAATGAAAAATAGACAAATGACAGAATTTGAAACTGCTCAATTTTGAGGTATCTATTATCTATTGACTCTAGTGTTTTTATTTTTAGGAGTGCACACGGACAACTATGGAATGAGGGAAAGTCCTGGCAACGTTGCCGAGGTGGTAAGTGTTACCAGAGATGAGATGGGAGATTGCTAATGCAATGGAATAAGGGACTCTGTCAAAATCGGACTGCTAAATGCGCCCGCTTGAGAGGTGGACCCACGGAAGAATAGTAAGGAGTAGTATCCCTGTAAGTGGGACGAGCAACGTCCAAGAATTCGTTAATGTTTGACACGAATGGAAACCCGTGAGCAGACCCGCGCACATGTGCACTAGCGGTTGCCGTTTTGAACTTATGTTTCACCAGGCAAACGACAATATTCACAGAAATAATACGTTTTCAATATGATTCAACAGCTATACAACTAGACGTTAAAAAATGTATATTATTTTCATTATTATAAAATAATAATCACATGCAATTATTTAATGTTCATAAAATATAAAAATATCGAACATAATAACCTAAAATATTTTGTTCACTGAAATGAACTTTAGCTCTTACTTACGTACTCCACAGATGATTATAATAATATCATTATAGTACTTACACTTTCTAGATACTTTTCGTATTTTTGATGCCATTTTTTTTCTCGTTTTTAAATCAGTAACGCTATATACACCCAGCAAAATATAAACACAAACGAACATAAGCTACATATGCATCGAGATATAAAAATATAACACAGGGGAGTGGGTATAACACGTGACAGCGCAAACAGCACTGCGCATGTGGACGGGACTGCTCACGGGTTTCTATTCGTGACAAACATTAACGAATTCTTGGACGTTGCTCGTCCCACCTCTGCTCACCAAACACATAGGGTGATACGACTCCTTACTATTCCTTCGTGGGTGGACCTAAGACCCGCGAGTTAGTGTGCAGTTTTCGGCAGTTTTCAGACGTTGCGCGTCGGTAATGGATGAAGTCGAGAACGTTAAAAAATGAGATACGACCGGATTTACAATTACAGGAGTGACCATGAACATAAACTGTAAACGGCATATTGATTTACCACCCGAATTCTAGAATCAGTTACGAACCTGCTATATCCAACCTATAGTCCGTATACCTGGTTATATACCTAATAAATTTGGGAAATTTCCTCCTTTTATGGTCTGTTGCAAGAAAACTCGATGAGTAGAATGAATGGCTGGGTAGGAGTGAGCCGAAAATTACGAAAATAGAAATGGCATATTATTACAGTTGAAAGTTTCAAATCTGTCGAAAAAGAGTCTAGAAAAGTCTTAAGACATTTTATTTTTATTTCACAGGATTCTACACAATATTAGGAAAAATTCGAGTTAATTTATAGGATATTTAGGACTTTCAGAGGTGTTGATCAAATTAAAAATTAATAATAGATTCAGGTTATGTTGTTCTTATATATATTCTCTACGATGCCTGTGATTGCCCAGAGCGCCCCACCGTCGGGACTGGTCGAACTTGATTGGCCAACCAGGTATTTTTTTTAAACCCGGGATGACGGAAAGCCAAATCGGATTGGTATTATATCCAGTCTCCCTGTTGATGTTATTGGGGCGGCGGGGGGGGGGGGTCAAGATTTCGATTGCTTCTCTATGTTTTCTTGGAAAAATATTATTATATTTCCTTTACACGTTGGCTCACCGTGCTCCTGGTTTCTCCAATATAGACTTTGCCACAAGAACAAGGGATTTTATATACTCCCCGATCACTGAGAGGGTATCACATAACAAATAGGAAGAATTCTCAACAAACACAACATCCAAACCATGTTTAAAACACCTGCAAAAATAGGACAACTTCTAAACAAACCTAAAGATAAAGAGGCACCTCTCAGTGATCCGGGAGTGTATAAAATCCCTTGTTCTTGTGGCAAAGTCTAGATTGGAGAAACCGGGAAAGCTCAGCACCATATCGAAACCGGACATAGTATTTTATTTGACAAAACAACCGTCATCGCAAAAACGTACAATATTTTTCCAAGAAAACATAGAGAAGCAATCGAAATCTTAAAACACCCTGATAAGATCAATAGGGAAAATGGATATAATACCAATCCGATTTGGCTTTCCGTCTTTCCGGGTTTTAGCAAAAAAACTTGATTGGCCAATCAAGTTCGACCAGTCCCCATGGTGGGATACTCTGGCCAATCATAGGCATTGTAGAGAATATATATATAAGAACAACATAACCTGAAACTTCAGTTTCAGGTTAGCCTTGAAGAAGTGAACTGCGATGTTCACGAAACGTCGGCAGGATTCGTAGTTTTGCACACGATTGAAACCGAAAAACCTCCTTTAAATTTATTAAAATTAGAAATTGTTTGATAAAGTTTCGGAAATTTTTTCAACTTTTAAAATATTTTCAATCTCTCCAAAGCTTCTAAAATTCGTAAATATCTCTTAAATTATAAGTGGTAGTACCGAAAAAATCCGACAGAGAGCGCAGCTGCGGCCTCTACAAAGTTTAACACTATCCCTTATGTGCTCCTATGGGATAGTGATATTTATCGTTAAAAATATTTTATATTGACAATAATTAAGTAATGTTACGTGCTAAAAATGGAATGTAATTATTTAGTGGAAGTTTTTGCGAACTGAAAATTGTTGGACACAGGTGTATCGTACCGAATTGTGATTCGGAGTACGATGTCCCTAATAAAAAAATGTCATCATTTTACTGTTCCATCTTAACCAAATAGATTATTCGAATAGGAAAAGTCGATTCTGGGGAAAGATTACGTTTTAAAACCGGGAATGCTAGTTTGTTAAGTGCATTTTTGATATGAGGATCTAATTTGGAAACGCGAAGTAAAGGATCCTGCTGGGTTGTGGCATATGTATATTGTTTACCTTTTTACATTTAAAAAATATTAATGAATTTTATAGTGGGAAATAAATATTCACAGTCCATATTAAAAAGAAGAAATTTATCACATAACCACATATGTCCACATATCGACGCCTCCATTCAACATGAGTCTATGTGCTAACAGCGCTCTGTATGAGACTATACCCTATGCTTATACACAGCGCATAGTCTCATACACGGCGCTGTCAGCACATAGACTCATATTGAATGGAGGCGTCGATATGTGACCGTCCGTGAAGAAAGGGACCCAATGCGCGGTAGCTTCATTTTACAGGAGGAGCGATTGAAGAGGCGTTCCAATACAGGAACTCCTGAAGGGTGTTTGTTAAATCCGACTTCGAATTTTTTTCTTGATTGTTACGGCACTTACTTCATATATATTTTTTCCCAAGTATTTGAGAATGAAAGAAAGAAAACTTGTCAAATATCCGGGGGTTTGCGAGATCCTCGGATCAATAAAATTGAGAGGAATGAAGCCTTTTGCTGAGGCAATCATTATTTTCACGGAAATTATATATTTTACGACAGGAAGAAATCTGCGGATAGCAGAAGACAGCATTTGAACGGCGAGAACAGTTCGCAAATTTATTTTTTTACTCACAATTCTGACATCACAGAAACATTTGCAGGTGTTATCCTATATCCGAAGACCCACAACTTGATGATGGTGAAACTCAATTTTTCGAAATACGTCGCGAAATGAAGAAAAAAGGGTAAAAAATTGAGATGTCCTGTGAATGTGAAGACCAGAAGACTGTAGTTGTAAGCAGCAAAGCAAACACGACATGCAGGCCAGCTGTCAAATGCATAAATATTATAAAAACAATAATAAAGAGTTTCAAAAATATATTTTAGGAATACAAAAATTATTATTTTTGAGACAAAAATATTTTCATCAATCTATGGATTTTTTTTATCAATAATTTCTTTGATTCACGCATAAATTTCGGGATTTCCGAAATTATAAAAACTAGTTATTTGTAAAGTTATGACAATTTTTTGCTGATGAATATGAATGTTTTTTGAATAGGGTGGAGCAACAAAAACCTTTCTTGTGATAAGCTTTTGGAGGGCGGGGGTGCTAAAAACTTCCCATTATCCTCTAATAAATTATCAATAAAATGAAGAACATGAATAAAATCAATAAAATTAATAAAAGGAATAAAACGGATAAACTGAATAAAATAAATAAAATCAATGAAATCAGTGGAACCTGTATAAATTTTATTTTATTTATTTTATTTATTTTATTTATTTTATTTATTTTATT
>CAKNYM010029527.1:507-49662 GCA_932195095.1 Andricus curvator | reverse complement strand
AACATTGTTTTTATATATTTCTCTTTATTCTTATTTTCCAATTCATCGAAATTATTTTTTCTTATTGTGCTGTAAAATATCAAAATGGAAAAACTTTTTATAGTATTTCAAACAATGTCTTTGTAATATTTTATTATTTGTTATTGACTGTAATAAATAAGTATTGGATATGATTGGTGAGTTCCTTAATGTAAAGAGGTATGGCATAAGTTCAACAGGATAATTATTGCATACAAATAAATATAACTCGGACCTTGTCAAAGTTTTTATGAATCAAATATATGATTTGTTGATTGAAATAAGTGTACTCTAATGTAAAATAAATGTTTCTTTTCATAACAAACAAATGTTTTTTAATGGAAATAAATATCTATGTACTTCTAAGATGTGACATACTGTTCAGAATAAACACATAACAAAAATGATCAAATATTAATTGATTCAATGAACAATTGAATTAACTCATAAAATACTATTATTTAAATAATTGAAGTACACAAATCAAAAAGGCCCATTCGTTAAAACAAATATTTAATGTAATTTCAATAATTATAATTTATAATAGTATATTTATTATCATTTTCACGGAGTAAGTGCTTGGGAAGCCCGGTCACCACCAATCACCACATCTTTCCTGATTATCACTTACAACAAGAGCTGCCCAGATTTCAAGTATTGTTAATATTCACTAATTCAAATTTTATCACATACATGTCTTCTAGAATATTCTAAGTTCATTTTCTGAAATTATTACCTCTATAATGGGCTTATTGCCATACTTAAGATACAGATGGTGCTGCTTAAAATTGAACATTTTGCGGCGTGTATCTAAGATGAATATGATATAGCAACGTAAGGAATTTCTCAAGTTTGGCAATTTGTAAAAATCACTGTAGGCATCACACAAAATTGTAATATACGCAGATTGATGGTAAACTAGTTAAAGATTCCAATGAACATACTAAATTAAGCGTTGAAAGTCGTAGATAATTTATGTTCAATGACAATAACAAAAATGTCAGAAAACACAATCATTGGCCACGAAATCATAGTAATCAGCCTAGGTCGATCATGGTATCATTGACCACTGAAGTGTGGTAAAATACAGTCATTGGCCACCTCGTTGGCCACCTGGTTGGCCAATGTCTGTATTTCTGACTGTTGTCACTGTCTTTTGAAAGCACAGTAATTAGCCACTAAATCGTTAGTATATTAACCATAACATCAACTTGAAGTTATATACATAGTTTACAAAAAGTTTAAACAATTTCAAATGAATGTTTGCAAAGATATTAGTTATTTTCTTTTTACATATTGTGGCCAATTACTATGTTTCCACATAATTCACGAGGTCACTGATTGGCCACTTATTTATCAATATTACAGACATTATTTTATGGTCATAATACTACTATCATGTAGTTTTAATCAACCAATTTAATTCAAATCCAAAAGATTTTAGTTAAATCTTTGTAAGTATTTAAAAAAAAATTCAACATTCTGACACTACTGGCCTCAAGAGCTTTTCTCTTAAATTCATTACTCATTCAGCATCACCGGTTTTACTTTACTCTGGCATTTAAACGCACTACACTGCACTAACCTCCCGAGTAAAAATGCTTCGACTTGAGTTCGATTTGGCGATGTCTTGAGTTCGTCTCCAAGACATCGATGTCTGGCTGCGTCTCAAAACTGAGACGAGACATAACACAATGTCTCAATTTTATGGTTTCAGCATGGTGATTTCAAGTCGGCGTAACTTGTCTCAAGACGAACCTTTTCGACTCAAAAATGAGACCTCGAATGGGACTGTTAAGAGATGCGAAGGATTAAGATTAATGAATGAAAAATTTGTAAATATTAAAATTAGTTATTTTTAATTTAAAATTTCAGAATCTGTGGGTCTGAACGAGTATAACCGTGAAAAATTTTCCTCACAAAAATTTAAATTGTAATTTTCTATAAGGATCTCATAAGCCGTTAGAAATACGTAAAAACAAACAACATTTTCGGTATCGTCGTCAAACAAGTATAATACAAATGAAAATCTATACATTAATTGATTCAATATATATATATATATATATATATATATATATATATATATTGTGTAAAAATATACAATATTGTTTAATTATTACCAAAGATTAGCTGTTATGACAGTCAGAATGACCCTTTTTTCAGGGCAGGTATATACTCGAAGTTATAAACCGCTCGACTTGAAGTCAGAAAAATTCGACTCAAGATATAAATGTATGTCTTCAAGACATAGAAACTTGTCTCCAAGACATACATTGAAGTCTGGCTCCGTCTCAATAAGGAGACATGCTGGAGTCGAACTTTTCGACTTCAGCATATCTTGATTGGGGGCAATTCAAGTCGAAACCAAGTCGAAGAATTTTTACTCGGGCTAGCTTGCCAAATACGCGGCGTAATTGTTTGCGCTTCATCCTGCACTATTTATTAGTAATTTTATTCGTACATCTATGCATATCTTAAAATATTTATAAGACTTTGATCTTGTACACAAAAGTGTTATAGACTTGTAAGTAGGTTTTCAAGATAATATTGAATAACTTACAAATCATAACTGTAAGTGATCGCTAGTTGAGCCACATGAAACATCATTTTAAAAAATCATTATTTTTAAAATCGATATTTTTTGAGCCTTCCATATTCTTCCATTTGGAACTAAATTAATTTTTGGTGCGCTTACATTCGAGTTTAAGAAATAATGCGTTTATCAAATTGAATTATCATAATACATGTTTTAGGAAAGATTAATTACATGTTCACTATGTTAAATATACAATATGAGATTAGAGACGTAAAAACCTTATATATAAGTGCCCTAAATTTCCAATTTTTTAAATTATATTTGAAATCACTATCTCCAGAAACCACATACATACAATTTTTTTTTTAACTGATTACAATTTTCATGTCAAAGTATGCCATATTGGATCTGACATCTTCAGTTTACTGTTTTGAGTATGATGTACGAATGTGTACGAAGTTATTTCAAAAATATATTTATTAATTTAAAGGAAATGTTTATTTGAAATGAATCACTTCATCTTATTTCTCAAAAAAAAACACACCTTCGAAATAACTTAATTAATACAAGTGAACAGATTTCTTCATTCGACTAATCATATGTTCTATTGAAATAAAAATACAAACCCCTTCATATGAATTAAAGAAATATCACTTTCACTTAATTCATGTTTTCATTTTACTCAAAGAAACCAAAATACTTAATTCACGAATAGATGAATTACTTATTTCAAATCGAATGTTGTTAAATTCGAAGGCTCCAAATCATTGAACTAAAGAAATATTTCTTTGGATGCGAAAATGAGATTCAAGGAAACTAGGTTCTCAGTTTCATACTTTTAAGGATATCAATTCCTTGAGTTAATTATCTCACATTCTCAGGCCAAGAAATATTTCTTTGTTTTAATAAAAAAGGCGTCCAAAGAAATGAATTCACTGAATCAATACACGAGCGTGTTGCCTTTAAATAATATTCAGTACAATTAAGTAAACAGTTTTCTTGGTCGCAAGTCGAAATTTTGAGGTCGCGTTTTTGGAAGTTCATCCGAAAAAAATGCTAGCTCTTATAATCTAATGTGATTTACGAAACGATAGTTTCGCATCATACTAAAGTAATATTCCTCTAAATTGGAAAGCTGATCAATTCGTTTACCAAAATGTCACAGTCCTGATATCAGCCGAATGGTCAATATTATTTGGGTCACAATAAAAATATTCCATGCTTGTAGCCTCATTCATTCTACCCCGTCTAATGAATAACACATCGCTCCACCTACGCCTCAAGTAAGAATTTCTATGATAAAGCCCCTTGACAAATACACACTTTTCCGATCTAATCTTTCTTCAAGGGGCCTAATCGGCTTTGGGGATAGCCGTTAAGTCATTGCCAAGCTTTAATGGACAGCCAGTAGCCACGAACAAAGTTCATCGGCGGGAAGCGTGGGATGTGAAGTAACTTGGCCTAAGTAGGTGATCCGTGTGGTTGCGTTTCAAGGTACGGGGCGGCGTGGCAGAAGAAGCGTGGGAAGACAGGAAAGCAGGAAGGGTGGAGTAGAGTGTAGACTGACGAGTAAAGAAGTAGAAAAGGGGATAGGTGTGTGGATCTGAGAACGGGATAAGGGGAGTGGAGAGTTTGCGAGTCAAAGAAACAGGGAAGTGCTCGAGGGGTTGCAAGTAGGTGAGGTAAGAGTGAGTGCGTTGGTACGAAAGGTAAGAAAAGCGAAGAGAGAAAGAGAAGCAGAGCAAATGAGAAGGAGCGAGTATATGAAGGGAAGGAGCTGGATCTCTAGAGAGGTAATATTCGCGATCAAGAATTTTCAGTTTTCTTACTTAAAAAGAACAAAAATTAAATTATTTTTTCTGCAAATATTACCTCCATCGTTTTTGAAAGGATTAAAGTATTTTATGCATTCAAAATACAAAACTCAAAATAGAATGTATTGGAATTTTAATTTTAATGTAGGGCAATCGGTACAATCATTGGCCCCTTAAGGAATTTGCCAGTTGAACAATTTGTAAAAAAAAACTATCAGCGTCGAACGAAATTCTAAAATACTCGGAAGAATAATCAATTTGATGAAGATTTATATAGTAAGTTATTTGTTAAAAGTATTGGACAATTTGTATTTGAAGAAATTAACAATAGGGTCGAAAGACACAGTGATTATCCACGACGACATAGTGATTAGCATAGGCCAATGGTTGTATGATTGGTCACTGAAATGTGGTGAAATAGAGTCATTGGCCATATCAGGTAATAGACTGCTAATTTTGAAAGCACAGTCATTATCCACTAAATAGTACAATCATTGGCCAGAGCCAAAAAATATATTTGACATGATTTCCACTCATTATTCGTGAAGCAAAGTGACAAACAATTATGTACATAGTGTACACAAAATTTAAACCATTTTTAATGCAATTTTGCAAAGATATTAGCCGTTTGCTTTTCAGATATTGTGGCCCATCACTATGTTTCCGCATAATTCACGAGGACATTGAGTGGCCACCTATTTATCAATATACAGACATCATTTTAAGGTTAGAATATTACTTTCGTATAGTTTCAATCACCAAATTCAATTCAAATCAAAAAGTTTATAGTTAAATCTTTGTAAGCATTTAAGAAAAAAATTTCAACACGCGAACTCTCCTGACCTCAACAGCTTTTCGTTTAAATTCCTTACTCATTCAGCATCACCGATTTTACTTTACTTTGGCATTTAAAAGCACTGCACTGCACTAACCTAGCTTGTCAAATACGTTGCGGAATTGTTTGCGCTCCATCCTGCACTATTTATTAGTAGTTTTATTTGCGAGTATTCTTTTATATAACATATTTAAATGAGGTGGGCAATCATTGGGGGGTAGCCAACGATTGTACCGATTACCCTACATACACTACCGTCCGAAATTATCTGTTTTTAAGCTGTTACTAAAGTACCCTAATTTTTATAAAATTAAAATGAACCATTTTTCCTCATAATATCGCCAAATGTAATAAATTTCTGTGTCTAATAAGCCTAAGTCGAAAGACAAAGTGTCAATTTTATAAAAAAATATTGCAACAAAGCGTCAAATTTCAATGTTTTCCAAAAATTGGAATAACATACATTGTATGCATACATAACATATATTGTGCATGAAGCTTCGAAATGTAATTGTGTTAACCCGGTTATCGGTGACATTTGACGAGAAAATGATTTTGCAAAATGAAAAATCAGTCGGTTGATATATGGAACTCACTCATCACACTTGAAATTTTCTATATTATTTACATGTAGAAAACTGAGCAAAACCTTAAAATATACATAATTAATAATTTTTTTCTTGAAAAAAGGCTTTTATTCAAATGTACTAAAAAGAAAGAGATTAATCGGTGCCTACAACTTCTCCATATCAACCAATTACAGTAGTAGCAGGCCATATCAATGTATATTCGGTCTAATGTGGCTAAAAATAAAAGTTCTAGCTTAAATAGCAAAATGTCTTCCTCTTATAAATAATAAATATAATGTGATATGATCTGATACTGATCTTAATAAAGCTCTATATTTATGGAGAAGTTGTAGGCTCCAATTATTTTCTTATGTTCTGTACACTTTATTAAAAGACCGTGTAAAAAATAATAATTTACAATAAAATATTTTATTTTCTGCTTTTTAGTCTTTCCAAAATGTGCAATTTTTATTACATCACATTTTAAATCATTCTATAGTGAAGAATGTACTTTGCGTTCAACTACGAGAACATGATGTTCCTAATACAACACAATATAAAAGTTGAAATTTGTTTTGATAAACAAAAGGATTTTCTGACAATTCTGTAATCCAGAGTGACAAGTCAAACATATATAGAGAGTTCTGCTAAATTACAATGAAAATCAATTAAATCCTCTTGATATTCAATATTGTTCAGGTGTTTCCACTTGGAAATTATTTCAATTTACCGGAATATAATTGATATTTATCTCAAAGTTACATTTTTACCTAAATTCAATTTCATTGAAAATTTCACTCTAATTCAGCCGTATTTCAGTGATTCGCCTATTAAAAATGACTGGAACTTTTAGTAACCATAACTCGAAATTCCAGTCCTTTTTGCCTAGGCCTAGGAATCAATCAATTCATCCGAATTCAGTTAAATTTATTGGAAAACAGCTGAATTATTAGAATTATGATCGATTAGCTTGAAAGTCACGTAAATTCTCTTGAAATTCATTTGAGCTTGGATAACCCCATTGAAATGTCCCATGTACTTTAAATGGGGGATGTATTAAAGGCTCGAAAATAGTTAAAATGCAGCGAATATACAACACAGTCATACGTTGCAAATAGTCACCCATCCAAGTGCTTTCCGCGCTCAAAATGGATTGATATCTGGACTCTTCCCGAGTCGAGATTCATCTCGCAGCTAATGACGTCGGTTGACAAGACATTTGTGTGTGCAATTATTAAATTCAATATGACGAACAAAAACCAGACTATTCACATGATATGTATCAAAGTTTTCAGAATGTACGTATATTTTCGAAAAGTTATGAAAATATTAGGAAAAATATGTAGAAATTTATAGAAATGTACCCGAAATTTTGGGAAAATAAATTCGAGAATTTATGGAAATTTACGAAAGTTTTGAACGAACTAATGTTATAAATACTTTTAGATAATACAGTTCATTTGTGTCAATTGCAATAAAAAAATTAACAATCAGTCTAGAATATTACCAAACTAAAATCAATATACATGTTAGGCTCAAAGACCGAAAACGGCCAAAGACCGAAAAAACAGCCACAACGCGTTCTGGCCGTTGCAGAAATGCCAGAACGCGTTGTGGCTGTTTTTAAAACGGCCAAGGGCCGAAATAAACGACCATAATGCGTTTTGGTCGTTTTCAAAACTACTAGAGAACGTTCTGGCATTCTTGAAAAACCCATTCTGGTTGGTAGTTTTTAAAAGGGCTGACTCGAAACTGTCCTTTAGAGTAGTTGAACTATATGCGACGCTGAGTGGGGAAAAAATACTCCGTTGGGACAAAAATCCGCCGACTTCTCAAATTTGAACGGATCAAAGTATTTTTTTAATACTTAGAAAGGATGGTACTCCGATGGATTACTGCATCCTTAAAAAAATTGTATTAATTTGTTACTTAACTTTAAAAATGCAATAGTTTATATTTGTAGTACCTACTTAAACCTATTTATTGACACTTCCTCCAAAAAATAGAGGGTAGTGAAGTTACTTTTGTTGAATAGAAATTTGAATTGCAGATGAAATTTCTCTATTTGTTTAATTGTTATAAATTAATGAATATAACTTATATCTGCTACATTTTCAGAATTTAAATGCATTACTCACACAGATTTCTTTATTAAAATTTTTAAGAATAATGTTTAATTGCAAACGAACACCAACATATAATAATAGTTAATTGTTTAAACCAGTTTCATGAACAAATTAATTTATTTGCCATTTTTATGCATGTGAAGAATATAGAACTGAAAAGCATTATGATGAAATAAATTAATGAAGTCTTTATTTACTGGGTAAAAGTAATAATTTTATTTGCTTCTACACGAACTATTTGAATGGCATTTTGAATTACACTTAACGTAGTTGGGACGACATTTACACTTTATATCAATGCAATACCTCATATAGTTGCAAAACATAAAACCTTGTTTTGAACCATTACTTGCAGCAGATGCAGTCCGTAAAGTCCATTAAAATAGTTCGTGTAAAAACAAATAAAATTATTACTTTTAACCAATAAATAAAGACTTCATTCATTTATTTCATCATAATACTCTTCAGTTCTATTCGTAGCATCAATAAAAATGCCAAATAAATGAATTTGTTCATAATACTTGTTTAAACTATATTAACTATTATTATTTGTTGGTGTTCGTTTACAATTAAAAATTATTCTTAATCATTTTAATAAGAAAATCTGTGTAAGTAATAAATTTAAATTCCGAAAATGCAGCAAATATAAGTTGTATTCATTAATTTGTTTATAAAAATCAAACAAATGGAGAAATTTAATCTGCAATTAAAATTTCTATTTAACGAAAGTAATTTTACTAAACTCTATTTTTAGAGGAAATATCAATAAATAGGCCTAAGTAGTTAGTACAAATATAAACGATTGCATGTTAAAGTTAAATAACAAATTAATACCATTTTTGTTAAGCGTGCAGTACTCCATCAAAGTACCATCCTTTCTAAGTATTAATAAAAATACTTTGATCCGTTCAGATTTGAGAAGTCGGAGGATTTTTGTCCCAACGGAGTATTATTTTCCCACTCAGCGTCGCATATAGTTCGATTACTCTAAAGGACAGTTTCGAGTCAGCCCTTTTGAAAATCAACAATCAGAGCGGGTTTTGGTGGTTTAAAAAGGACAGAACGCGTTCTGGTCGTTTTGAAAACGACCAAAACGCGTTCTGGTCGTTTATTTCGGTCTTTGGCCGTTTTAAAAACACTCGCAACCCGTTCTGGCATTTTTGTTACGGCCAGAACGCGTTGTGGCTATTTTTTTTCGGTCTTTGGCCGTTTTCGGTCTTTGAGCCTAACATATACAGTTATTTGTTTAAATAAATATGTGATATATCAATATATTTAACAAAAACATATTATACATATATGATGGTATATATGTGAACTTAATATAATTGAAAGAGTGATAATAATAATTTATGAACTGTGTGAAATGTTCATGAATTCTAGACGGAGAATCACGTCAATATTCCTCAATGATCTGATTTATACATTTAATAATTATTAAATGTTATTAACAGTTGAAGGATTATAATCTTTCAGCTAATGACAGCAAAAAGTAATATCAAGTTCATAAATGAATTCAGAATAATTGTCAACATTACTGATATTACCTACCTTAGTATCCGCTAGCTTAACACTGCGACATATTATTCAGTATTTTACGGAATTTACTGAAAAATTTATTGTAAATATTGTCAGTTTTAGCCACTCATGAAATTCAAAACTCATTAATCCTAATGTGTTAATAATGCTTAATCACGCCATTTTCGATCATATATACTTTTTACAAATAGTCCAGCCAATGATGCATGAATTTGAGGACAAAATTTAACAAGAATAAAAAAGGAATTAAATATTTTCAAAAATTAAGCTTTTTATTTTCTTAAAGATACTAAATCAGACAATATTATGACAAAAAAAAAATAATTATCATGTATAATTTAGTTATAAAAATAACTTTTATCTTGCAAACTGCAGCAGGGATAGTCCGGCCAATGCCGTTTTGTCTGTTTGCTCTTAATTTTAAAGAAAAAACTATAAAATTAGGAATAAGAGTGATTAGTGACCGTTATTCATAGGCATAGAAATTACTCTTTTATAGTATATTTTTGTCCATAAGTGGATCGAATTTTTTAAGCACCAGGGAGATTGAATTATACGCTAGACATAGAATCTCTCATATATTATAATCAATTATTAGGGAGCGTAAACATGTTACATACCCTCGTACATACGTAACGTTTATTTTTCGACCTTTTACACACCCTCCCCTCTCAAGTAACGGATATTTCGACTTTTCCTGACTATTTTCATAATTAATGTGACATAAATTGGACCTCCGGGTTTTAATATTACGTAATATGCGAGCGTTCTCTAGTTTAGCCCATCCTATTGTATAGAAGGATAAAGAGCCTATTCAGTATGGATCTGATTCAAAAACGTTTGATGATCCCGCACTCAAGCTAAAGTTAAATTAAATAATTAATTTCATACTATATATCATAGTATGCAACTTTTACCATTTTTCGGTACTTCAACTTGACTGGTCAAACATACATATCAGTGAATTTTCAATTTGGTTTAGGGTACATATAGCACTTATATTATCATGGTATACAACTTTTACCATTCCCGGGGATCAGAAAAATTGATTTTTTCTATGCGCCCTAGTGTTCATCTTTAATTCATCTAACCTCACCAAATTGGGGAGTGGTGCTTTTGTTTTGGTTTTATTCATGAACTAAAGTACACTTTCTCCACGCCTTCCTACCTTTACGTGACGAATTCCTTTGGAAATATAATCGATTTTATCCGTCCCCCCTAAAAGTTCAATACACCCTTTGTAGCCCTTTATTTTCTCTTACTTCATTTCTCAAAGTCGCGATTTCTATAATTCCAATTGAATTTAATTGCTGATTGCAGTTTGAATTTGACTATCGTGAAGCATGGAATATGCTATTAAAAATTAGCGTTCTTGGCAAATTCTCGGTTTTGAGAATATTCCCCGACTGTAAATTCGCGAGAATTTGAGAATCGTAGTAAGGAACGGTTGAAAGCTCGCGAGAAAGACGACGAAGCGGGGCAGCTACTCTAGAGTTATGAGAGTGGGGAGTGAGTTAGAGTGGGGGTTGAGAGAGAGCTTTTAGGGGGAGCGCGGTTGTGTCGGCGCGGTGGGGCGCGCATAGCTCAAGCAAGCAAGCTGGCTGGCAGGCAGCGCACCGCAGCCTTGCTACCTCGGAAGCTTAGAGCTTACAGCTCAGTACGTCCCGCTGTATCCGCTGGTGGGATCTCTCGGCTCTCCTTCGGCGAGATATTCGCTCGCGAGTGTAGCTGTATACCAGCAGCAGAAGGAAGGCCGAATAAAAAAAAGATTGAGCGGGTGCGAGATAAAAAGCGGAGGCATGTCGTCGCGACGCCTCCTGTCGATTCGACCGGTGTTGATAACGGTGTCGCGGTCGGTGGTGACGATTGTGAGGTGTACGCGGTCATTGTCGTTCGGTTGCCGCGGGTGACACTCCCAGCGCTCGGTTCAGTGTTGGGTTGGTGTTGCAGTGGCTAAAAGTGCGTCGTGCGCCGAGCGTTGAAGGTGGCGTTGCGGGGTGTGTGCCGATAAGGGCAGCAGCGTGTGTCTCCTCTCACGATCTCGCGACGACGAGGCATCGATCGACGGCCGCTCGGCGCGGCGACGGGTGCCAGTGTTGTTCCCTAACCTAGGGATGATCCCGCTCGATCCGGCGCTGCACTGAGGTCCGGGCGGGCGGCAGCGTGTCTCGAGATAAAAAGTGATCTGGAAGAAGCAGCAGCCATTTTGGTGGCTTCTCTTGGTTGCGCCAAGGGCGTTTGGGGGGGAGGGTGGGTGGGCCAGCAGGGGAGAATCGCGCGAGTCTGTGGGAGTGCGGCGCTCAGGGGCAATGGGGCTCGAGGGGGGGAGCTGCCCCCTCTCGTAACCGCCGCGAAGCGCCAAGATTTCCCGCATCGAGTTCATCGAGAAATGGGGGCTGACCCCTGTCCTCAAACCGAGGCAGGACCTAGGCCCCCTTCGGAATGGTGCGGAAGACACGAGGTACCTTTCATTCTCATCGTTTTTATTATAAATTCTATCTTCTTTGTGTCATACCTTCCTTCATCTCTTAGTTTTCACCCTTCACTTCACCACAATGCAATGTAAAAACACTAGGCACATGTTATGGACCAAGTGCCACTTGGCACGAGGAACTGACTTACTTTGTTCCGTATGTTGATCAGCTTAGCAGTGATATTTCATCTGCTCACTGTTACGGACATAATCAAGGCCAACAAACATAGATGACGTCCAAAACCGCTGAAAGGAATTTATTTTGCTGATAGAAAATGGTGTGCGAAATGTTCAGAGAGTGTTTTGGATATGTGTTCAAAGAGAGAGACAGATTGTGATGGGTATGATTAACCGTGTATTAATGAGATGCAATCGTGGCTAGCGTGTTTAATGTAGCGGATATTATCATAATTTGGTGACTGACGATGAGGACAATAATTGTTGAACAATAGTCACTGTGTTGACTAGCATAACAGTTATTGTAGTAAGCATTTTAACCAACTGAATGTCTAAATCAATAATAGTACGGAAATTACATAAATGAACAGAGAATAGTTGTAAATAGGAAATTGGATGTTAATAACCTGGATGTTGAAACCAAGATCTTGAAAACTATATATTTTTTAGTCGACTCTCCATTGTTCCACCTGACGCATTTATTGTTTTATAATCGATAGTTTAGCCGAACTAACTTGGAAGCTGTTCATTTTTTAGGTTAACATCTCAAAATAATATTTTACTTTGACGTATTCCTTCAATCAGTTACCTAACAAAGTGATTGATTAGGAGAAAGTTGAGATAAATTATTTATTGTAAAACAATAAAGTTGATTGGACATTTTTACAGTATAAGCGATTACACAGAAAAAAATAGACCTGTAATTTTTTGTTGTCAGATTATTTCCCATCGAAACAAAAGAAAGTACAATAAGTAGACATGGTAACCATACCCAGTGCTTTGGATAAATTTTACCACGTGAAGGTAATTTTTGTTACATGTAAGAATACGCCGAAATCGGAGAGAGGTTTTAAATATTTAGGTACTACAGGCCAGGTACAATCATATCTTGAAATTTGTACCTAATATTAAAATTATTGCTCGAATCACTTAAATTTAAAAGGAAGATTAAACAAGAATAATCGTTAATTTTTATTTCCTTTAATGTTCATCACGTTCTTTGTCATTTTACATTTTAGAAAATTACACAGGCCGACAAAAATTAACTGTTTTCTACCCAAAGACTAGATTAGGTGACCCCGAAGGATTTTGATGTCCTAAAAACGAATTTTATGTATAAACTTTTCCTGTATATCATGATTTCGAAATATCCTTACCTGAAAGTGAAAAATGGCCATTTCCAGCCATATTTGAAATAATATAATATGAGAAACGATTTTTTTCTCAAAACTGCTTACGCCATCGTTTACTACTACTTTTTGCCTTTCCTTTCCATTTTGGATCATCCCGTACCGATCTGTTTTCTCCGAGATATGTGACATTAACCATTTCAGTTTCACACTGAAGAACTAGCAAAGAAGGCAAAAAAGCGAATAAAGTTTTGTTATTCGATTGATAAAGGGTTTGGTGTCTAAAATTTTTGAGTTTGCTGAATCCGAATTTAAGCTCAGATTTGTGAAATTCAAGATAGCGGATCATTGCTATGTACCATATCTCTGAGGAAAAAAATTAAGTTTGGGTATTCCAAAGTGGAAATGAAAGGTAAAAAGAAGTACTAAACGATGGCATAAGCAGTTTTAAGAGAAAAAAATTGCTGCTTGTGTTATATTGTTTCAAATGTTGCTCAAAATGACCATTTTTCACTTTTAGGTTAGGATGCCCAGAAATTTTGGCGTATAGAAAAACTTGGGACAATAAATTAATTTTTAAATCATGAATATCCTGTGTTATTTTAACAAAAAAATAAAAAACTATACACATGAAAGTTTAATCATTATGATAAAGATAATACAAAAAAGGTACAACAAATACAAAAACAAAGATACACAAAAATATAAATATGCCGCTAGTGTAAATGTACTTTCACAATAAAATACAATAATGTGAAAGTTGTAATTAAAAAAATATATATTGTACAATTTTGTAAAAGATTGCGAATTCTATCAGAAAATTTTGGTTTCTAATTAATTTTTAGTAATTATCTGCGATTATTAATAATTTAGAAACAAAGGTGGAAAATAATATAGTAGACACTACAATTGTTTTGCTATTTACAAGATTCAGAAATATTTCAAATGGTATCAATAAACAGTGATAGATTTCAAAAGATGTAAGATGTATGAAAAGTTGCACAACATGTGAGAAGGCTTCGATGGAATTAAAAAGATTAAAAAAAATTCCAGTTAAGCGACCGTGGCGTGGCTACTCTCTTAATTTGAATCAGTGATGTACTTCGGTCTGTCTCAATCAGTGAATATTCACAGAAATTTCAGTAGTTTTTCACTGATTTTACAGTATAAAAATCACTGAAATTTCATTCAGTAAACGCCGATGAACTTTTTAAACTAAAAGCAGTGAAAGTTTAGTGGAATTTCGGTCGATAGTAGTTCACTTCACAGTAAATTTTCATTGATTCAAATGTAAAGGTCTGTCATAGCCTCGGTCATAACGTTAATAATTATTCTCGGTGACTCATTTTCCATTAATTGACTTCGATCAGTAACCTGCTGATTATATGACTAAATAATTGATCAAATTCACTGAATAACGAGTGAAAATTGAACGAATAATTAGTAAAATTTACTAAATAATTATTGAAACCTGTTACTGATTTGATTCAGTGAAACATTTTTCACTGACTCCGGTTTATAAAAGAAGTTTCCAAATATTGAAAGGATTTAGAAATTTGAAATTAGTTTCACATTCTTAACCTAATAAAAAGTTATTTTCATTTGTTTTACTTTCTATAATTATTTTTGTTTAACTAAAAGAATTGCATAAAAACCATAACGAATTCATTCGCTTAAATCTATAATCTTTTAAATTTGAAATCTTCTAAATATGTAAATATTTCTTAGAAATGTACTCTTTAGAATCAGAATCAAAAAAGAAAATTTCAAGGAGGTTTTTGAGGCTCAAAAGCTTCTGAATTTAATCGCTCTGAAATTTTTAATATTTGTAATTTTTACTTTCGCCTATTCTATTTCGAAAGATAGAAAGTCTGAAGTTTGTTCTTTGTCATTTCTAAACAAATATTTTCGAATGGAAAATTTTCGACTGTACTTTCTATGAACCCAACAATGTGCAAATGATGAAACATAAAGTAAATTTGTATATCGCAAGTATAGGAACAAAATATTGCAAGCAATATTGAATTGTTTAGTTTTCAACCCTGAATTCAATGTAACTTATAATAACTCTTTGCAAAAATTTGTTACTTCGGAATATACAAAAAATCTAAAAATTTAGGTTTAACAATCATAATAAATCGGTGTGTTTAATGTAATAATACTATCATGTCATTACTTTCGTAATTATAATCGGATTATGCTGATAACATTATTGAACATATTAGGATAAATAACTACGTTCTGTTAGTAGACAATTCATTAACGTATCCTCTAATTTGTACGTTATTGATAATTTGACATAATTGTATATATTACCTGGAGTATTATTTGATTGTGTACATTTCTATAATTAGTATAAGGTGCATTATTCTATTATATATTGTTTACGTTTTAAAAATAGAAACCATTGCCTGCAAAGCATACTGTTTAAAAACCTAATTTCATTAGCTTCATTTAACACGAGAATGCCGAAATTATTTTTAAATCAAGTAAATAATAACCAAACAATAAAGATGAGAAATTTATTACAGTTTTTAAAACAGTATAGAAAATCAAATTATAAAAGAGAAAAACCCATCACACTTTGTCACACTTTGCTATACAAATTGAAACTTCACAGTCCATTAAATTAATTTTTGGAAGGTTGCCATCTTCCACGTGATCTACGTGGAAAAATCGGGATTACCAGGTTTCAATTCTTAACGTCCTTTCCAAAAAATGTCTTTTTAGTCACGTAGAAGCTTGATAAATTATGATTTTATCTCATTATTAAAAATAATGTTAAACCTTTTAAGCATCGTCGCACAGACAAATCATAAATTATTATTTTCCAAGCTTCAGGTTTAAACTCTGAACAAGCCGAAAAAAATAATGATTATTCGATGAGAACTGTAATTTAATTTAGTTAAATATTTGAAGAAATCTTTATATCAAACTATTTTTTTATTTGCGTCTTTTTTCAAAATCTTCTGCTACGCAAATGTAAGAGTCTAAACACTCTAAACAGCTTGAGTAGGCAATTCTGCATTTCGTTCAAGAGATTTGCACTTGAATTTCAAGATACGTTCATCCTCGTGTGTGATAAATGGTTATCGATAACATCCAAACGATTAAACTTATAGCCACGGTTTTGCACGCTTCAGGTGACTAGCCGGTCGATAAGCAAATATTATGCGAAATTACAGTGTTTACATCATTAAACTACATTAAACCCTTATTAAAAATCGATCGACGTTGATTTTTTAAATGCATCTGGAGAAAATTTCGCACTTTTACTTTATTTATTTTTATTTTCCAGTAATTCACAATAAGTTTATTTTAAAATAATACAAGATCCATTTTTAGTAGATTTGAAAATTAAATTGACAGCACGCGTTTATGTAAATTAGAAGCTGTATCTGACATTTCAAGACATGCGAGATTTCAGATTTGATATCTGGCGTGAATGAAAGCATAAATCATGAGTAAATAAAAGAGTGAATTAATGGGATACAAGTAATTTAGTTTCATAAACAAAATTACTGCGTTTTCTGAGAACCCAAAGTACTTGTTTAAAGTAGCACTTGCCCACATATACTTTGCTTAGTACGTACTCAGCTTTGCGATAGTTGAAATTTGCCGTGCTTTAGTACTCGGTACGCCACGCTTAAGCGATATCTCAAGCAGCGCCATTTTTTGATAATTATTCTATTTTTGACATGCAAGATACGTAAGATATTTGCTTGCTTCTCTCAGCGTGTCCACGTCGTTTTCTGTGGGCGGCGTTAAATATAGAGTAACACACGTGACATTACTATATATATTGCATCTTTTACGATGAAAAAGCCGACCTCGATGTATTAATAATCTTCTCATAACAAACATCAATGTACTTAACCCTATTTCTAGGGCAAGTTCAACACTATAAATTCCTGTACGTAGATATTTTAGGTTAATTTTTTAGTTGTTCGTATTGTATTGAACTAATTTGAACAGGTGGTTAGATGATTTATTTTTTTCTTGTTGGAAAAATGTTCATTCACAATCCTTGTATATTGGGGTGAAAATTAAATGCCGGTTTTTATTGTCTAAAACTTTCAAGTGAAATGATATTTCTATATGGGGCGAAGATTGCGTACTCATTGCTGATTGCATGCTTGTTATTTTTTCAAAAGTTAAACTTTGTTTTAAAATCGCTATAAACTTGCCTTTATAGCATGAACGATACTGAATCCACTTTTTTACGAAATTGAGATTTCTTCAAAAATCAGACTTTCTCATTGTTGTATACCTATTGTAGTGAACAAATTAAAGTTTGCAATTTTTTACCCCAAAATTTAGTGTTAAAGTATTAAAATAATTTAAAATTTCAGAATTCAAACTAAATGAATGAAGTATCCCAAGATATTCAATTTTTTAACAATTGGCCGGTTATTATGCGCGCGGCGCTTCGCGCTCGTTTTCGTACATTTAATGCCTGCATTTCAGCTACATTTTTTCAAATATCATAAATATTGTAACTTAAATCGAAGTCTGTGATTTAAACCCCTGAGGAACTACAGGCTTAAATTGGAACTGAAATTTTCTTTCAATTTACTTTTGAAGAAGGTTCTCAAAGCACCTGTGGCTTTGACGATTACATTCTTTGTACTTTTCTCATCGCGACAGTCGCGCTTCGCGTTCGATAATTAGGGTATAGATGCAGTCGAATCTGGATTTAGTGTCGGTTTTTGGGCTGACCTCGACATTAAATATATGTATATATATATATATATACATACATACATACATACATACATACATACATACATACATACATACATAGATTAGCAGTTCGAACTCGAAAGTTCATTGCCTCACTACCCGATTCGGGTAGTGTTTCTAGGTGGCTATTTACTACCAATGTGGGCCCACCACACCCACGACGAGCCAACAGCACGCAGGTATTCCTGAACGGTTACCCATCCAAGTACTAACCGCGCCCAACAATGCTTAACTTCAGTGATCTTACGAGAACTGGTGTTTTCAGCGTGGTATCGCCGTTGGCATATATATATATATATATATATATATATTTTATATCTAGTAAAAATTTGGATTCATATTTCTTAATCTATCAAAAAGAATATATTTTTTTCTATTTTTTGAAAATTTTCAAAATGTTGAAAAGCATATAACTTTTTTTAATTTTGCCAAAATTAAAAATGCCATTAGGACGATTTGCAAGTCCTATCTTCATTTTGATACCCTAAAAAAGTGTATTAAAGGCTGATTCGATTGGACGGATCCTTCAAAAGTTAGTGTGGCTACAACATTCAGGTAACCGTACATACAGACGTCAAAAACTAGAGATAGAAAATTTGGACAATTACATTACACTCTCATGAATGAGAATGTAAAAAACTATTCTTCTTATAAAATTTCAAACATTCACAAAGGATCAATCTAATAATAATGTAGATATCTTACTTTGTACTCTTGAAAGACACTTACATAAATCAGTTTTTGAAAAGCATCCTTCATCATTCATTTACCGTATTTTCATGTTCAAAATGTTGAAACTTTTTGTAAAATTTGATTTTTTTTTAATTAAAAATTTTTTAATATATTTAAAAAATGTCTTCATAGACTTTTGGTCTTCTGATAATAATTGAAGGTCAATAATTTTAATCAAAAATTTAGTAGAGTAATTTCCTAGAAAATAAAACGATCTTTCTGTTTCATTTTTTAGGAACGAACCATCTACCGCTATATTTGATAGAAAAATATATGCGAAACTTGTAATTTGCATATATGCGTGCACCCTTCGAGTGTTACGAGTTGATTTCCGAGAATTGAATCTGAGGCTTTATGAAGCTGGAAAAAAGCCCACATATTTGACATCCGCTTTGTTTAACATGTGTGACTTGATCATTTTCAGTGTGTTAAATGTTTTCATTTTTTGCATCAGTGGTTTTTTAGTTTTAGGGGTGGCTTTCGAAAAAATGATTCTGGGGTTTTTGGATCGCTAGGAAATAGGGAAGAAATGTGTATACTTTTTCTTATATACTTAATCTATAATTTTTGTTTTGGGGTAATTTTTGAATGTTAGAGGATGATTTAAAAAAATCAGTTCGGAAGATATTGGAGAGCCTAAAAGTAGTCCTAAATTCGTATGTGATTGCTTTTATGACTAATGCATATTTATTTTTGAGGGTCGTTTGCAGTGATAGGAATCATGTTTTGTAAGTAGAATCCGATGTCATACAATAGCCCTCCCCGTGTAGAAAATTATCGGGGCAGACCTGCATCCAGTTAGGGCATTTTCTAGACCGCCTAATCTAGACGGTGTTTTCGGGCCATAATCGGGTGCTAGCTAGCCCGTCATGAACAACAATTTTCCAAGCATCAAACCTAAATATTTTTTTGCATATTTCCAAAAAAGCCGACTATTCGTACCGAATTTTAGTACACATAGCCATAGCATTTAGGGAAAGATTCAGAGCCAGAAATTTGACTATTCGGTACTAAATTAGCCCTAAATGAACTCTTAATTTTGGAATACAGCATATATATGGTTTTGTGCATAGTCGCGCTTTCACGTCTTCACAATTTCAAAATTAAAAAATTTCTGAAATATTGAAAACTTTGAACTCGCATAATTCAGAAGGCTTCAAGTTTATTTTAGTGTTCGAAATTTCATATTTATCTCTTTACACATATTTAATTTAATCAAATAAATTTTTTCAGAATTAGGATTTTTATATGGTTTAATGAAAGAAGAAAAAATCAAAATATGTCATTGTCACTATAACTACTTGAAATAATATACTGTGAATGAGAAAATACTTATTTTCAAAACTTGGAAGCATTGTTTCTATTGTTTACCCGAGATATTATTTTATCGCTGCTCGTATTTGGCAAGAAGACAGGAAAAGAGAGTGACACTTATATTAGTAAAAGTAGATTAAATTTAGTTGCGTGTGTCCAAACAGAATAGCGGCGCGCATATCTCACAGTTCCATTTATATGTATTGCGCTGGCCTGATCCAATGGTATGGTTAATAATTTTGTTGTGAAGGAAGGAGGCAGTGCTTGATAGGTATTTTAGTTTTCGCTTTCTAAGAAGAAGTATAAGATTATTAATAATAATTCCTGGGATAGATGATGTTAAAGATTTTGTAGAAGAAAATTCTACAATTCTACACTTTTGAAATTCGGTTTAGACCTAAATATTGAATTTTAACGGAACGTTGATTTCTGGAGTACTGAAACCACTGACTTTCCTTCGAGAGATAGCTCAATACGACGCTCAATATCCGAGAAAACACATCCAAGAGAGCCCTCTTCAGAAAATAAGTAGATTACTTTTATAAAGTTATCAGAAATTTAACTACATACAAAAAAGTTCGTGGAGTCATCAATCTTCTCAACTAAATACTTTAATCATGGAAGATGGTATTTTGTCGACAAGGGTAATTAATTAATTAATTTTCCAGTTAGACCAGTAGATCGCAATGTTTAACATCAGAAAATTGAATACTTTAGTAGTTATCAACGATAATTCTTTACAAATCATAAACTCTCTTAAAATCTTTAAAAAGAATTTCTATTAATATTTTAATTATTGGGGCTTCCCTTTCGAATTTCCAAAAACAAAACGTTCTTTTCACCAATTTGTTATCTAATTTATTAGAAAAAAATTTTGCGGTTCTGCGGATTGCTCACCCCTAAAAAAGATTTTTTTAAACTCTTGATTGTTTTATCAAAACATTTCATAATTTATACTTTAAAAAAATTAATTTGTTGATACTTTGTTTTGGAGAATACCTCAAACTATCCTTTTTACATGAAACAAAAATTATTCCAGGCAAGTAATAAATTTCAAAATATAACATTTTTGAAAAAATTGCAAATCAAAAATCTATTTCTTCTAGTTCTCAAAAAAACAGTAAAATATTGTTCTATTCTTTCTTTTTTCAAATTAAAAACTATGTTTCTGAAGAAGAACATTATTTTATTTTATTCTATGAAGTCAATTGAAGGATAATAGTTATGGAGAGCAACTGACTCTTCAAAATTCGAATGTACCGGTAAAAATGGCATAAAACACGAGTTTTTAAAATTAGTTTATCCTTAAATCCGAAATTGCACTGTTATTAGATTTCAAGAAACAAAAAAGATTATATTTTTAAATCCAAGTGATCAAAAGAATAGGCGAGCGGCTGCAAATACGGCGCACATAAAGGAAAATGCACAATTAAATTTCAAATATAAAGTAAAATATTGTAATAAAATATATTTTGCTTAGGCCAATATCTTACCAGTGCTCTATGCATGGAGATAATTTAATTGAAGTTCATTAAAACAGTTAATTAATGTGTTTTCCAAAAAGTGCATCTGCGCCAAGTTGTCGTACCTTGTTTGGTAATGTGGCGCGTTTCGATTTCAATTCATAATTATTGAATAAGAAACAAATTATGAAGAAAAATTAGTGAAATTCAATAAAAATAAGATAAATATATTTACGTTTAATATTATTAACATATTTGAGGGATTTTGTCTGCCGAAATTTCAAGAAAAAAGGTTTTTTCAACAGTGCAGAATGTCTCACCAATATGAAAAATAAAATAATGAAGGATATATTTAAATAATTATCAATGGGAAAACTGTTTAAACAATTCTTTATATTGAACTATAATATTAGGACAAGGTACAACCCGAATGCGCCATATTAGTCGCATGTGAAAAGTATTTAATAAAGATTTTTCACATAAAAGTTTATTAATTTTACTCAAAATGTTGGACTTTAAAGCATTCAAGAAACTCGGAACAGTATATTACCAAAAATTTTTATAAGTTTACACGAAACTTCTGTAATTTTTCACTTGTTTTTAGCTACTCTGACAATACAAGCGAAAGAACCAAACTAACTTTTCATCATAAAAATCAGGCAATTAATTTGATTATTCAATTTTTGAATAATGTAACGTTGAAAACATACCTGAAACTGCCTCCACAAGCAGAAAATGCGTTAATATTCGAAAACTCAAACGCGCCACATTAGCCGCCGCGCCGCATTCGCCGTTGCTCCCCTAGTTGTTCCGGTCGTCTAATATGGAAGCTCTATTCTGCCCTCGTGATATTGACAGTAATGATAAATAAGGGTTAATGTGAGTTGAATCTAGTGCTAGCTTGCCTCAATTTTTGTATCTAATATCAATTCCGGACTTAAAGTATGACTAATAATTGAGGAATAAATACCAGAATAATATAGTTAGGGAAAATTTAGTAATAAATGACTCATAATATTTTTGAATTACTCTGAAGTAATTTTTTGAATTTTAATCAGAAACCTACCATGGAGATATATATTTTTCAGAGAATTTTACTCATCTATATGTAGAAAGAAGATTTTGTATGCCATCTTTCTACGGGATTTCTACAATTTAAAGTTTGCTCAAACTTCTTTTGATCATCTATGAATGTCAAAAATTTACTGATAAAATTTGCATTGAATATAACAAGATAATATTGTATTTGAAATGATTCACGAATATTATGTTTTTTTCTTGCATACACAATACGTGGGTGGGAAATGAGACAGTTCTAGGTCTCTTCTGTACAATAAATGAACAATAAATAACACCGATGTTTCATAAATATAATACTAGAATATCTGGATTTAACTGAGAGTATCAAAAGAATTCTCATTTTAAGACTTTCAGTCTTGCGTTACTTCCTTCTAAAATGTTTTATGCTGGTCATGTTATGAGAGTATGTAGAGATCTTAACGTGGAAGCGATGAATGTAGTAGAAAAATTAGGCTGAATATAAGAGGTCGATATTCCATACTTTGGGGTTTACTCCGATGATGTTGAATGAACGCGCCTCGACTTTTTCACTTCTACTCTTGATGAAAATGTCTCAAACTTTCTCATTTTCCAAGATTCATTATATGTTAATGGCCCCAGTAGGGGACCACCCTTCAGTAGTGGCCCTTCCCCTGCAATAAAATTCTCGCCTAAAGATGTTCAATAACAAAATAAATATTCAATTATTATAAATTTCGATTTTAAAACGATTACTTCGGACAAATAAATTTTGAAGAACAAGAAAATTCTGCCTCAGCCCGGAATTGAACCAAGAACACCACTATCCATGAGTGGAGCGTTAACCAATTACGCCACCGAGGCATCAGCAGATATTTTCTTATTCTCCATAGCTACCTTTTTACAGGAAAGTACTATACGTATTTCTCCACTGCGATAAATGTACCATTTTTGATCAAGGTAGGTTTAAACTAATTAATATTTGGAAGATGTTATTACCATTTATAGATGTTAACGTTCGAGTTCCCAAATTCCTAATTATTATAAATTTCGATGTATAATTAAAAATTTTAAAACTCGGACGTTAACATCTATAAATGGTTACAACATCTTCCAAATATTAATGAGATTAAACCTACGTTGATCAAAAATTGTACATTTGTCGCAGTGGAGAAATACGTATAGTACTTCCCTGTAAAAAAGATAGCTATGAAGCACAAGAAAATATCTGCTGATGCCTCGTTGGCGTAATTGGTTAACGCTCCGCTCATGGATAGTGGCATTCTCGGTTCAAATCAGGGCTGAGGCAGATTTTGTCTTGTTCTTCAAAATTTATTTGTCCGAAGTAATCGTTTTATCATCGAAATTTATAATAATTAAAAATTTTAAAACTCGGACGTCAACATCTAGAAATGATAATAACATCTTCCAAATATTAATTAAAATAAATATTACATTTGTCTCTCGAATGAAACTTCTTGATGTACGAGTTTGAATGTGCCATACAAAATTGTGCTTAATAGTTAAAATGTTGTGGCTTACTTTTGATGATTTTGCACGTTTTCTTTTTAGTGTTTATTTACTCATTTATACAGCGCTTACATATGATCAATTTTAAATAGGTGAATGAGAACTATGGCTCACTACTAATGCCCTTAACCTATCTAGGGATTAAGTTTATTTAAATGTGTTCGCAGCTCGGTCTAAAAGATGGTCACTGGATTGACTTTATTACATTGTTATATTTTTGGAATATTTTAGAATATTGCACAGACAGAAAATTCGGAAGCAGAGGGGCAGGCCACGTTTTGAATACAGATTCCTGTTACCAATATTTACCGGCATTTAAAACATTCGATGGTTTGTGTTTCAGCTAATTTAGACGCTATAATTATAAACTCTGTTATAATTTAAATGTTCAAACTGGAACAATTTCAGATTGAAAATATCACAAATTGAACCATCACAATTTTGAGGTGCTCCAAACTGAAACATTTTTCAATGGGGTGATGAGCACATTTCTGTAATTTGAAATTAAAAATAGTTAACAATTTTTATTCGTCTAAATAATTAAATTTAAAATTGCATACCATCCTTTCTGAAATTCAATTCAAAGTTAAATTATACACAGAAAATATTTTTAATTGAACTCTTAAAGATTAAAAAAATTGGAATTGAACTATTGTGTATCGTGAAAAAGAGAAAAGTAAACAAATAAACATGGTGAGATAGGAGCATTTAATAATAAGGAATTATATGTTGAAAATTGATAATGGATTAAACATGAGTTCCAGCGAAAATTCAATTAGCTTTGGTAATTTTTCACGTGCATCTATGTATTTCAAATTGAAGCAATCAAAATTGAATACTGTTTCAGTTGGTATGTGGAAATTTTTGTTCGAGAATTGGGTTATTTCCAACTGAAAATATTTAATGTCGACCAATTTTAAATAGACGCATTAAAAATATAAATATTTTATTTCTGATTAATAGCGTAAAAATTAAATAATTTAATATTGTCAATCCTTTAAAATCAGTAATTTTCATTTTTTCAACCATTTCAAAAAATTGTTATTTACATTTTTATTTTCCATGCGTGGTGTCACATTCTGAGTTAGTTTCTCCCACCCCTACGTCACAAATCGTCACAAGACCTATTATCCCCTCTCTCCTGGCAGTGCTACGTAGCTTTTGAACGACCCCTCATTGTATTTTATTGTGAAAATACATTTCAACAAAAGTTCATTCACATTTAAAGAACTTAATTTTAGCAGCAATACATGTAGTCTAAAGTTGAGAATAAAGAGGATACTAGTTTTCTGTTCTGTGGCTTTGGGGTCCGTAAATGATGAAGATGATTTAAATTTCTCCAACGCCACAAAACAGGAAACTAGTATTAGTACTGAGGGTCGCAAAAATCCACGAATAATTTAATAAAGAGGATAATTTGTAATGTTGGAAAAAATGTTCTTGATAAGAGGTGAAACAAGACATTTGAGCGTATTTTTGTAACAATAGGTAGATATGAAGGTTAAAAAGTATCCACACTGCCAACAAAACGAGAACTGTACTGACAAAGCGAAATAGCCAGCAGCTCCTACTCGACCAGTCAACACTCGATAGATCGCTCTTGAGACTATATAGTCTACATAGTATGTAAGCCATTCAACGAGAAGTCATAGTCAAGTATGTTTTGAAATAAAGAAGCCTTCGAATTCTCGTTGCAATACAGGAGTGAATAACCGCACTCATAAGGGATTATAAAGGAAAATTCTATGCAAAATTCAACCAGCAGACTATGAGTGATATACAGTTATTGAATGTTCAAGATCCTTAAATTATAAAATGAATGTCGCTTAATACAAAATTATTCTAACTTATTTCATTGTTTGCAGAAAAAAGTATATAATTATGTTTTGTGATTTACAAGTTTTTACGAAAAATTACCCTAAACGCGAATACATCTTTATTCTAATTTGAAGACATTCCAATATTAACTAACATTGAAAAGGAATGTTACGTTGCTACATTGCGACAGAAAACTTATTATTGATGTTGTTTTCTAGCGTTTAAAAACTTCACATCCATACTTTCAAAAGTCAAGACTAAACCTTTTCAATCCTTTGCTGGGCGGACAACTTTCTTACTTTAATATTTCACGTAAGAATATTTTCAAAGTCCGTTAGAAAAAAAAGTGAAATGTTTTTGAATTAGTAAATGGTATTTCTTTCTTTGGTAATTGTTTATTTTGATGAGTTTTAAAAATTCTGCAGTAAATGGTTCAAAACCTTTTAAAAGATCTTCTTTTTAGTAAAAAAATAAAATATCAGTCGGGTGAAACCAAAAAAGTTTGATATTTTGCCCAAAACACACAAAAAATTTTAATTAAACATCTGAAAAAATTACGTTCATAACTAATTCTATTCACGTTCTGTTTAAACCACTTATGCTAACGTACTTTGAAGTGCTGATTAGGAATATGATCATAAAAATATTCGCAAATTCCATTTTGAAGGTCAATTCGAAAAAGTAGTCATCTGATTACCAAAAATTACCAAAAGTTTTCATATTTAATCAACTATTAAATACTAAAATTGCTTAACAATTATTCAGATTCATTAAAACAATTAATTTAAATCTATTTACATATAACAGTAATTATATTTTTAATTGATTTATATTTCATTCTACACAATAATAAATTCCTTATTATTTTTCAAGATTTTCTTATATCGATCTGCTCTTTTAAACATACATGAAAGAAAGTTTCACTTAAAAAAATATAATTTGTTTGCAACCTTCATAAAGTTTAACAATATTACTTACATATTTAATGAGAAGATCTTTCTTCATGAAAATTTACATCGTCATGTACAGAACCAATAACTTCCAATATTTTGTGAATTCTTTCATTGTGGTTACGAAATTCCTTTCAGAAAAGAGATAAAAACTATAGAAATGATTAAAAACTAAATTAACAATTAACCTCAGTTACTACTTATTTTTGCCTGTTCTTTTCACGATTTAATAAAGCTAAGAAATAGCTTAAACCTTCTTTCTTGTTTTTCTTTTAAATACAAAAATAAAAAAGTTATTCCTGCGTCAATATTTTCGTTTTTGGGCACACGCCGTACTGTTGACAAGGGCTTTTTTCGGAGGTGGTTGCTGAATTCCGGATATCCCTTCCATGTTCCGATCGAGCTAAGGAATAGCTTGGAAGTATTATTTTTTAAATTGAAAAATAAAAAATTATGCAGCTTTTTCTAAGTCAAAATTGGCGTTTTTGAGACACGAAGAACCTTTGACAAGAGTTTTTCTCGGTGGTGGTTTCTTCTTTTAGGACGTTCTTATTATGGTTCGATAGACCTTAGTAGTAGTTTAAAATCAATTTCTTGTTTGAAATACAAAACTAAATGCGATAAAGTTAGACATTTTTTTTGTATCTGCTGTAAAATTTGATATTTGGCATTTCCGCCCTTATGCTCCAGGACCCATCATTTTTAAAATTAATAATAAATGTACATTTTTCAAGTAATTAAATGCATTCACTACAATGACGTTCTTAATACAATTCCATTAAAAACATAAAAGATGAAAAAAATTGAATATTAAAAACATTTTTGATACCATTTTTGTCTTTTTTGGTAAACAATTAACCTTATTTTGTTGAACAATGACTTCAAGCTTCCGACCAATTTTCAATGAAATCCATCCAGTGGAACGTCCCACATATTTTGGGCCCAATTTGCGATTTTCACTAAACTATTTCGGGTTTGTGAGATTGAATTTGTACTTTTCAATTGTGAAGATAACTAAATCTGAATAAAAACGTTAATTCTCAAAGTGTTATTTTGAATATATGTCAAATTTTAGTTGTCCTAAATTCAAAACTGATCTACTTAAAAAAAAATTAATTTAAATGTTTGATATTTAGATATTTGAGTATGAATGCTTTCAATTTAGACTTTTTCAAGTATGAAAGGTTTTCAATTTGAGATACAATCATCGTGAAATTGATAAGTATTAACGCCAACCAAATTCAAACATTTTTAATCTCCAAAAGCTGGTAATTTTAAAATTTCATGAATTATTAAGTTTTTTCCGGATATTATTCAATTTTCAACGTTTCCAATTTGAAATTTATTAATGAATATTGTTTTGAATTAAACATTGTTGTAAAATATTTTTTAACATTCAAATTTGAAAATAATTTTAAATGTTTTAATTTTGAATTTTAACCCTTAAACTGCACTGTGGGTGCCAAACACCCAGAACAACTTTGAGCTTATTTTTTTCTAAAAGTATACTGTTTCAAGAGTATCCCATTAAATTTTTAGGTCAAAATATTGAAAATTACGCAATATATACATTTTTTTATGAAAAAACTCATTTTTTCGATTTTTTTTTTAAATCCAGTTTTTAACAAACTATATCGTTGTAAAACCAACGGGATTTAAGAAAAACTTATAATTCTACATTCCATTAGAATTTCGTTACAAAATATTGAAATCCGTCTTAGTTATACAAGTTTAAACATCTGGGTGTCAAACACCCACGGTGTAGCTTACGTAATTTTTTTGAGGTGTGCAGTTTAAGGGTTAAACTCTTCTTATCTGTTTTATATTGATAGAATTGTTCGGAAAATTTCCAAAAATCTTTATGTGAGATTATTATTATTGGCAATAAATTATATTTTTAATTGCAAAAGATGACTGATTAAAAAAGTTTTTTTTTCTCACTTTTTCTAAATATGAAGGTTTTTAATTCAGAGCTACAGCCATCATAACGGCTGCAATAGGTTTAAATTAAAAAAGTGTTATTTATTTTTCCCCCTAAATTAATCCTTTTTTTATAAGGGAACATCATGCAATTAAAAATGTGTTTATTTTTTTTCGTCAGATCAGTATCACAGTAAATCGTGGACTATTACTGTAATCGCTTGACAAACAAATGACAATTAGATATATTCAAATTAAACACTGGATCAAAATAATAGTTGAAAAGATTTTGTGCATTCATTCCGACATATTTATAGTTAATTATAGTTAAGGAAATATCGTAAAAGCAATCATTTATTTTTCCAAGAATACATTTATATACGATTGACGTCACACGGCAGTATAAGATATATATTTCTCTGAAATACGCATTTTCTGAGTAAAAATTCTGCATTTAGAATTCAACGGCGATACAGTGGACAAGGTCTTATTATTGAAAATAAGGTTTTTCAAGTAATGTGAAGTTTTATGAAGCCTATAAAATATCGCTTATAATGTAATAGCAATCTACATATAAGTCTTGAAAATAAAATAAAAATTCCTAATTTCGGCAAACAAAAATTTTCTCGAGGATGATACTCTTTTTATAACAGCTGCCAGAATAATTTTTATTCCAAGCACGTACATATGTGGAAGTTACTCTTTTCCCCAAAGTTTCTTTGGGTCGTGGGGGAGCTAATATGGGGTGAGTTCCACGCATTCTAGGAAGGAGGGAGGTTTTGTGCGGCTACAGTTGAGGTCAAATAATGCTATGATACATTTATCTCAAATAAAATTTTGGGTGTGGCTATTTCGGCATTTTAGTAGATTTCTGTATGTCAGAGATAAATAAAGGAATGAGCTTTAATTGATTTCATTTTGCGTTTCCAGCAAATTTCGTCAAGGTGGATTTTATTTGCAAAATTACGTTTTGGGAGAACATTGACCTCAATTTTCTCAAATACTTGTTGCGTGGACGACTTCCGAGGCCAGATTCGTTTTTGTGACACTCAAATTACCTTAAAACACGCATCACTTTCTGAACATCAGAAGCGCGTAGAATGGTTTTATTAAATAACTATAATTTAATATTGTATGTGCGTTTGATAAATGTTTCAGTCATTGAAAAATATCATGGATATCTTAATGCTTGCATAAGCAATTAAATTCTCTAATTCAGAAGTATCGAATATTTTCAGATCTAGATCCACTACATTCCAAATTAAATTTTCAAATATGATACTCGGTACCCTTAATTTGAATACCTCTGTTTTAGCCAACCACTTTATCCGAAACGGTATTCAACATGCTTGGAATATCTAGTTCTATCAGAGACGAAGGGGATATACCAAATTTTCATGTGACCATTTATTTGGACTTTCATTTGTAATCTAATAACTCAAATAGTTTTTCTGAATGAAGGAGTGGTTCCTTTGCTTCTTTTGTACGTTTCACTGGTCCAGAATATTCATTTGATATATTAGTTCAGAAATACTAATCTCCCTCTTAAATTGGTTTGAAATTAATTTTAATTTTAATAAATTCACATTTAAGCCTGAACTATAGTGAATATGTTATGTATGCCGTTGAATTTAGTTTTAATTTTCAAAACAGTTGATAATTAATTCTGATTTTTAAAGATCTTATTCAGCAAAATTCAACTGATAATCATTGCACATTCACCAACATTTTATTCTTATTTTGCAGATTCCTCAGAGAAACGGATATTTAAATTTTCATTAATCAGTGATTGAGGACTGGGATTTCAAATGAAAAATTGAAGTTTAACACATTTAAATCTCTAAATTTGAATCAGTGGAATTTCACTGACAATTAATGGCTGATTTTTGCATATTTAAATTAGTAAAAATCCGTTGGGAAAAAAGTTCACTGTAATTTCAGTAGATTTTCACTTATTGCCTGCAGGAAAACGGCGATTGGAATTTTAATAACTAATCACTACAACTTCACTAACTTATTATTATTGAGAAACGAGTAAATAAAGTCTTAAATTTCAGTGAATTTCCTCTAATTTTCAGTGTTTTTCACTGACTGAAATATTCTATTTGTATTAGAATCAGTGGGAAATTACTGAGAATTAATTACATACTTTTAGTCACATCAATCAGTGAAAATCTACTGAGAAATAAGTGGCTATTCAATGATATTCCAATCACATTTTAACGGTTTTACATTAGAAAAAGTTACTAAAATTATATATACGCTTACTCTTAACAATCGCAATTATTCCCGATCTTAAAGTTTAATCTCTTTAAACTTTAATTGATGAAATTTCACTGAGAAATAGTGTTTCTTTTTCTTTATTTCTAGCATTTTTTCATTGATAAGAAACACGAAAAAAAGTTAGATTCCCAGTGAATGGTCCGGTGTCATTAAGAAAATTATCTTTTCCAAATGTTGACCCTCCATAAAAATACTTTCTATAAAGTTTTTATTTCGCAAAGTGAATAAAATATTTGAATTTTGTAGCAATATAAAATTGCCATCACTTTAAAAATAAGATAAAAATAAGATATCGTCTTGAAAACTATCGATTTAGCAAAAAGTGTGTTCAGGCTCAAAATATATTTATCAAGATCTAGAATTTTACAGAAAGATTTTTTCTAAATATTTAATATTTTTTAAGAAAACGGCTATTATTTTCGTTCAATTTGATCAAAACGCTGTATAAATTCGAAAAAATAAAAAAGTAAGGGCCCAAACAGAGGACACATTGACACACCTCTTATTTTATTGATTCAAATTGAATTTGATTCGATTTGAAAAATAAATCACTTAGTCTCACTATGAATTTATATTGAATAATACTTATAGGGTAGTGACCTAAACTTAAAGCTAAGAACGACAACTATTCAAAACCCAAAAGTGAAATTTCACAGGAGAAACAAAAAAAGTTTTCTGTTATAGGATTCAAAACAGAAAATGCTGATAAAATGATAAAATAAAAGCTATTGTTTCTTATGGGCTATACTTTTAACACTTTTAAAAATTTAAAAATACATATTTCCATGCTTTACATCTATATAAAAACCTTTAAAAGGGTTTGCAAATGATCTGTTATTACAAAAAAAACATCAAACGTGATAGAAATCATCTTAAGATCAATCCTTTTCATCACTTCTGAGTATGATGGAGGAAAAATGAAATGGGCTTTAACTAGTTGACATTCTCAATTATTTTTAAATGTTTTTTATTACATGTTTTCCTCTTTAAAAACTGTAAACTGTTTTTTTAATGATAGGTCTCAACCTGAAGTAGGTTTAAATTGCGAAAAAAACGATTTTCGGAAAAAGTGGGCTTCGCGGGTAAATAAATTTTGGTATGGGATTCATCTAGGAAATCGTATGGGGGTAACCTCTCAGATAGTATACTAAAAGTATGACAAATGAGACTATCCCATACTTCATGTATATTTGAATAAAGTATATTGAATGTATAGCTCAAATGTAGGTAAAGTATAGCAATGTGTGGATAAAGTATAGGAAAAGTATTGCTCAAGTATATCTGAGAAGTATAGCTAAAGTATAGCTCATGTTCAGTCATGGTATGGCTGAAGCATATTTCTAAATTATAGCTCAAGTATGTAAAGTGTGTATGTTTGAAACACTGGTTGAAGCGAACCAATGATACTGGTAAAATGTTTTAAGCAGGGATTTTTAACAGAATTTATTGTGAGTATTATTATTAATAAAACACATATAGAAATATTTAAAACAAAGATATTATATAGCCGAATTAGGAATATTGTAACTCTGAATATGGCGCTAATGAAATATGTTTAGTTTCTACAGAGGTTTGAAATTGATTTGAAATTGAAATAAGTGTAATTAAAAGCAGAACTAGTTTTTAAACTTTTGTAATTTTTTAGAACTTGGATTAAAGCTTATTTCGTTTCAGGGCAAGTTTCAGGTATTACAATAAGACTCAGAATAAAACCGTCTCGAGTGGTACTAAAATGATACCACTGGTGGGAACCCAGATTCATTTGTTTCACATTGAATGTAACAGCATGAAGTTATTATATTTAAAAACAGGACGAGAAAAAATGATACTTAAAAAAAAGAGATCTCTAGTTTTTATCACGAAGGATTCCTCCGTGGTGTTTACAGTGCATTGTATACTCTCTTAAAATGAACCAGTGAAATCTCACTGGTTGAAACAGCCAGAAGTGTGTCACTGACGATCAGTGAGAATTCACTGGTTCATTCAGCCTTAGTCATTCGTACGCCTTGTCGTCTGTCAGCTGTATAGGCATGACACTTATAATTCATCACTATTGTGGCAACAGTTGTAAAATTATCTTTTCAAAACCGCCCCTACTAAAAAAAAAGTCAGGAATCGCCAGAAAAAAGGCAGGACTTCTGACCATTTCTGACCACTTTTGGTACGTTTCTCGACAGAAATCGTCAGGAAAAGTCAGAATTCATGAAAAATGTTCAGAAATCGTCAGAGCTTGGGTTTGAAGGATAATCCTTTTATTAGGGGTCCAAGAATAGAATGCCATGAAACCTAATCCCTTTTATATTTCCCAGGTTATTTATATTATTTATTTATATTTATTGAGGCATATTTTCTTTTTACTTATATTTAATTATTAATATTTTTATATTAAATGACTCTGAAGGTGAATCTGAAAATTTTGTCCGTTTTGACGTATCTCTTTCTCCTTACAAGATACATTATATTTATCCTAATTTAAATTTTTTAAAGAAAATTTTTAGGTATCTGAAATCGTCGAAACCCATAGATTTTGAATTTCTAACTTTTGAATCTGTATATATGCAACATTAAAAAAAAATTTATTTTCAATTCCTAATTCTTTTGGGTTGGTCTACCTGTGGGCCTAGCCGATGAGCTACCTGATAGGATGTGAATAAACATATCTTCAGAAATAGTTAGACTCGTCAGAAACGGTCAGGAAGTTCAGGAATCGTCAGAACTTCTGACCATTTGTGACGATTCCTGACTTTTTTTTAGTAGGGGCACTTTACTCTCACAACAATAAATGAAGGCCGGGCTGCAATATAATGCGATATAATATATTTCGCCTGATTGTGGGAAGGCCCGTCGTTATGTCAACGTGCCGCGTCGCTCAAAGTCAAACTCAAGAAGCCAGGGGCCTTCCCACTTTCAAGCGAAAGATATTATATCCCCTGCTCATTCGAGCCAGGCGTCAAATATTTATAAAACAAATACTAGTACACAGTAAGGTTCTTTTTCACTCGAGAAATGCCAAGACCTGCAGTGGGACTCCGATGCTGTTTCGAAGTCGAAAATCGAACGAACCTCTTTTTCTATCTTCACACGTTAGAAAAAAAGGTCCGTTCGATTTTCGACTTTCGACATGGCATCGGAGTCCCACTGCTGAACGGCCAAACCCGCGCGTACCAGACGACTGGAGGTTTATCTCTTGCCCGCGTAGAGCGCTATATCACTGGTTCAACCCGAGTAAAAATGCTTCGACTTGAGTTCGACTTGGCGACGTCTTGAGTTCGTCTCCAAGACATCGATGTCTGGCTGCGTCTCAAAACTGAGACGAGAAATAAGACAATGTCTCACTTTTATGGTTTCAGCATGGTGATTTCAAGTCGGCGTAACTTGTCTCAAGACGAACCTTTTCGACTCAGAAATGAGACCTCGAATGAGACTGTTAACAGATGCGAAGGATTGAAATTAATGGATGAAAAATTAGTAAATATTGAATTCATTATTTTTAATTTAAAAATTCCGAATCTGTGGGTCTGAACGAGTATAACCCTGAACAATTTTTCTCACGAACATTAAAATTGTAATTTTCTATAAGGATCTCCTAAGCCGTTAGAAATACGTAAAAACAAACAACATTTTCGGTATCGTCGTAAAACAAGTATAATACAAATGAAGATCTATAAATTAATTGATTCAATATATATATTGTGTAAAAATATACAAAATTGTTTAATTATTCACAAAGATTAGCTTTTATGACAGTCGGAATGACCCTTTTTTTCAGGGCAGGTATATACTCGAAGTTATAGACCGCTCGACTTGAAGTCATAAAAATTCGACTCAAGATATAAATATATGTCTTCAAGACATAGAATCTTGTCTCCAAGACATAAATTGAAGTCTGGCTCCGTCTCAATAAGGAGATATGCTGGAGTCGAGCTTTTCGACTTCAGCATGTCTTGATTGGGGGCAATTCAAGTCGAAACCAAGTCGAAGAATTTTTACTCGGGAATCTATCATTCACTCAGAGAAATCTTGCAGGCTAATAATTTCGTTTGTGTAAAAGCGATTTTCACTTGGTTCGAAACAAAACAGGAACGCTATTTTAGTTCAATTACTTACAGGTTCATTCAGTGAAAGTGGGAAAATCACTGGTTCACCAGTGATGTCAAAATACTGATTCAACCAGTGACAATTTCACTGGTTCAGTGTAAGAGAGTATAACATCGTCTAGTTGCAAAACCGACTAACTTCTCGATTTTGGGAAATGCGTTTTTTCAGTTTTTTGAGTCCTAAGTAAACTTTTTAATGAACTGGAAACAAGAAACCATGAACAAAACCGTTCAAATCCCTGTTTTACATGCGTTCGAAAATGACGATTTGCTGCAAAACCGATCAAATCTCCATGCTGAAAATGGCCGCTCGTTTCGTGTAGTGTTCACCTACATACTTAAGGATAAAGAAGTTTGTGGAAGAAGTTCCTTTCAATCAAGCAAGAAATAGAAAAAGTGTTTTGAAACATACTGCCCTAATGTCTTTAACAACCAAAGAGTTTTGGTTCCCATCTTGTTCTAGCTAAGTGTGAGAGAAAATTAGCTTTCCCCAACAATTTTGTTTTTTGGAGATGGCCGGTTTTGCAACTAGACGATTCACATCTGAAACACATGACGTCCCATGGCTAATTCAAATATATGAAAATCCTCGAATCGTGGTTACAGTTGACTATTTTCAAAATAAACATTACTTTAATGACATATATTTTATTCTTATCGATTTGATTTTATAGAGTTTTTCTGTTTCAACTACAGGGAGATAATCGGATATCTGAAGCACTTAAAAATAGAGATACAATGATTTTCCTAATGTCAAAAAATATTGTTCGAAACTTCTGAGATAAGTAAAATCCAAATAATTAACATGTTAATTATAACATAAATTGTTTCATTTTATATTATGAAAAATTTAACATTAAACATTTCATTTGAGAAAAACAATTTAATTACATCTTTTTAAGCTAATAGTAATATGGGTAGAATTCAAAGATTATGGATCTCTTACAAATATATAGGATACGAGTATAAGAATCATATAAATTTTCCGTTGTCTATCCTCTTGTTGTGATGAATTTCCATAAAGCTGAAAATCTGAGAAGTTTATTTTCAACTCCAAAGTATATTTCATTGGGAAAAATGATAACAATTTTTTTTCAACTTCGGTATTATAATGATTTCATAAGGACATCTTGACAAACAAATGAAGGCCATTCTATGTCCGGTACTTTAGACATACTTAGGTTTGAATTAAGTGTAGTCTATACTATTCCAATATGATTAAAGTATAGGATTGGCTCATTTTGCATACATTTTTTATACTTTGGAAAGTCAATGATGATTACACCAATGCTTATGCCTCTTACTCGCATTTACCTAGTTGGCACTCTCAGTGCCTCAAGAGATTTTCAATTGGATTTAGTTTCAATGTAGTCTAATCCGATTCAAATCACTTGATTTGAATTGACTTTTTTTTAATTCAGATAAATAAATTTGACAAGATTTTAGTTGTGTTCACATTGAAAACTGAAGCGACAAAATTTGCAAGCTACGTTGACTACAGAATTCGCTTTGAGTGGGAGGGGTAAGAAAATATATAGCAAACCTGAAAGAGGGTGTGTCCATGGCATGTAGCCAACGCCGTAGTGCCGCAGTTCCCTATCTCGTTATGCTGCACCTCTTTCGGACATCGAACATCAGTTCGAATTAGGCACTGATGATTTTAATCAATTCAGGTCATTATTCTATTTTCCTAAAGTACAACCGATCCTCGCGAATTAGATTATAGCTGAGACTTTAATCGACTTACAATTAAATTATTCAAATTCAAAAGTCAACGAAGTGGCGTATACCTTTTGCTTCACACCAGTCTGAATTAATATAAAAACAGGATGTCCAAATCCATGAATATTTCTTTTAGAATTCATACAAATAAATTGAGACATTTGCGAATTATTAAAGTCTATTGAAATATATAAATTATTCCTAATTTGATTTTGAGATTCGGGTTTTTTTTCGATTCTTTTTTAAACTCTTGGGAAAATATCTGCTTGAAAATAAAAATAAGGAAAACTAAAAATCTGACTAAAGCCTATTTATGGACATTTTCTACCTTTGTTTTACAGAAAGTTTACATTCTGCAAAACTTTTACATTTTTTCTACTTTGGCTTCTTTGTCTTTTATAATATTAATTTTCTCTAATATCTATAAATATTGCAAAGTGAACCTTTAATCCTTCATATTTTCACTCTCCTTAGTTTTTTTTTTCTCTCTATTTTTTTGATTATCCCTATTTTCATTTATGTTTTTATTCAAAACAGTAGGACTTCTCTAAAAATGTCTTCTAGAACGGCAATAAAAAATTATTCGAATTTTTTCCTCAGTGACGGTATTCGCTATGCGCAATGCGCATTGCAGAGGCGATGTATTTAGTGTATGAAGAATTCACGTTTCTGTCAGGATAAAATATGGATATGTATAAAGGTTTTCTGACACATCAATTTAATTCTCATATATCAAGAAAGGTTTAATTAGAAAATTTTCCATTTATTTTTTTATTTTATTGAAATCTCGCAAGAAGAATATGCGTTTAGTTTTTATACTCCAAACATAAAAATTAGTTCCAAAATGTTAAGACTTGTTTAGGTTTAACAAAATATCATTTGTCATAGTTTACTCTCCTAATTTGAATCAGTAGAATTTCACTGCAAATCAGTGACATGCGTTTAGCTATTTAAAACAGTGAACATTCTCCGTGAATCAGAGACATGTTCGCTGAAATTCGATTAGTTTTTGCTAAAATTCCAGTAATTTTTAAATGATTTTCCGATGTAGGAGTTACTAAATATTCACTGAAACATTCATAACATTCTATTGGCGAACCAGTGAAAAATGCCTGGAATTTTAGTGAATAAACAATAACTGGGAAACACTCATTTCCTTCGTGCTAATTATTTTTCCGTCAAAATATTCTCAATTAAAAATAAAACTTCACCGAAAGGAATAAAATTTGTAGGTAATGGATTTTGAAAAACTCTTTAAAAATAATGTTTCATTTTGAATGTGTTGGATTTCACTGAGAATCAGTGAGTGATATTTTAAGATTTCAATTAGTGAAAACTCACTGAAATTTTTTGGTTTTTGCACTTAATAGAAATTTTTAAACATCATTTTCTTTGTGCACCCATTAAATAGAGCGTATTTGAATCTATATGAATACATTATTAATTGATGTTGGCCAGATATGTCAGTAGTTCCCTTTCTGTCAGATTGTCTATTGTTTTTGACGTGGCAGTGAATAATCACATTTTGATAACTTTCTTAAATTTTCTTTTTTTTTCTGTAGAGGTTTTATTTAGACTTTCAATCAGTTTGAACAAAAAAAATGGTAAGCCCAATAATGCTATTATTTAATAACTTTGTTTATTGATTGGAAAATAAAGGAATGAAATCCTAATAAAGAGTTTTTGTCGCTGTTCCTTCGGGAACGGCTTTAATTGAGTCCTAAAAAAATGAGATGCAGAAAAAGTTGGGATAGCATTTTCTGTGCATCAGGGTAAATGTTCCAATTACTGTGAGTGTCCAAATTACTGCGGTACTCATATAATATTTACTTCATACTCAAAGTAAAATAATCAGAATCAGAATAACCAAAAACTGTAAGTAATTGATTTTAAGTATATTTTTACGTTTTTTAATCGTGGCTTACAAGCTTGTGTTTGAAATAACTTTAGTTTAAAAAATATCGCATATGAATCCGTGGTGATAGAGACGCAGTAATAGTTACACGTCATTGCTATTTTATTTTAAGATATAAGTTACAGATAAAGTAAATTTTCTATTATTTCATCATTTTTTGAAATAATAAGACTATTGTTATTAGGCAATCCCTACTTGAGTCATCTTTTTACTTATTATATCTTCGCATGTATAAAACTAAAACCCACAGTAATAGGGACGCAGTAATACGTACACAGTTTTTGTTCGTGCGCAGTAATACCCTCAAACATACTTTTTATCAAAATTTTAAATATTTTGCATATTGCTTTAATTTTTTGTATTTATTACGGTTTTTTATGTACAATATACGTCAAAGTTGTGGGAATGACCCTAGAATTCTTTGACATTCGTTAGTATCCGCCTATAAAGAAATTATGTAATATTTATATTTTTTATATGGAAATATAAGGGTTTTAAGGGTTAGTTTTAAGAAAATTCTGTAATAAAATTTATATAAAGAGTGGTAATTTTGTGATTATCAAAGGTTCAAGTCAACAAGCGAGAGGATTCTTGGCAACGATTTCATGAAGTTCACGGCCGTCTGGCCTGCGGCGTACTGACATTTTCTACAGGGATGACTTTTCCATTGTATGAATTAGTATTGTAATCTTGGCCCAGTATCTACTAAAAAGCCATTAATTTGGAAATCTGCACAGTGAGGTTCAAGCTCGATATAAAAAAACTCTTTGAAAACAGCTTTAGAAATATTATTCAAAATTTTTTGTAAGCAAAAGGTTCTTCGAATATAAGTCCTAAAATAAGTAACTTAATCAGAAAATATATTTCACATATTTATTCGAAAATGAGCTTTTATAAGTTGAATATTTTTCTTTAGGATCAATTTTTTTCGAGTAAATTAAGATATGGATTTTATCAAATTTTTGAAAAAGAACTTGGAAACTAAAAACTTCAAAAGAGCATCAAATTTTTCATGAAAACACGTTTTTTAAATCTAAAAATATAATTTTTTTTAAATTTATTTCTCAAATCCGACATTTCGCAGATATTTTGAGATATTAAAGATTTTATAATAATAAAATGTTATTGGATTCTCTGTAATATTTACTATTGTTTAGAACTTGTTAATATTTTATAAATCAAGCTGCTGAGAAATAGATTTGATTCCATGATGAAATTTTCTAAAAGAACCGAGAAAGAAAGTTATACTGAAAGATAGCGAGGATAAATCAGAGTAATAAAAAAAAACGATGCTCTTACATATTAAACCAGTAAAATTTTGCCTCGCTGCTCAGTAAATAATTTAATTTTGTTACGGTAGAAAATCAGCAACATATAGGGAGAAGATGATCACTGAAATTAATCAGTGACACCAGAGTCACTTATTCTTCATTAGATAAATTTTGCTGGTTAATTCAGTTAACAGTTTTCGGAATATTGAATAACTATAGACATTTGTGCGAAAGATTAAATAAAATTAATTAAACTAGCTGCTGATTAAATTATTGATGTTTATTTCACTGATTTATTCAATACTATTGCCTCGATTCCAAAAAACCGACTTCAGTTTATTTCAATCAGCGAATAATTATTTATCGAAGGAAAATTACTATTGTTAAACAAGAATTAATGTTAATTTTTTAGTTTAGAGAGCGTCTATTAATTGCGTAAGGCGTTAGGGGGGGGGCTGGAAAATGTTACGAATCCTTATTTAGGAGGGGGGGGGGGTCGAAGAATTTTCTACTCCCAATAAGTACAGAGTCGAGGAGTTAACAATTCTTGAAATCTGATGTTCACTTTTCATGAAATCTCGTGGAATCCCTGGACATCTTTGGAATCCTTTGAAATCCCGTAAATTCTGTTGATATTATTATATATATATATATTTTTTTTAAATCCATTTAAATCTTTTGAAAGCGCAAAGAAACGGGGTTTAGAACACATAAAGTTCGCTGTTGAAATGTTTAAAATGTTCCACTTTGGTTGTCAAGGAGATTTTTTTTGTGTCATGATGCCTTCACATCGAATCAGTTTTCATAACTTAAACAAAAAATTCTCTTGGACAGTCACATTTCCCATGTATACTTTGGAATATTTTGAAATCCTTCAAAATCATTTACAATTCTGTGAAATCGTTGAAACCTCTTTGAAACTCTTAAAATCCGTTAGAATCCCTTAAAATCATTTGAAATTCCGTGAGATATTTTCGCATCTATTGAAATCCGTTAAAATCTTTGAAATCCGTCAAAATACTCTGTAAAATCCCTTGAAAATGTGAGATTATCTCTGAATTTGTACTAGGTAATTTCTTCAAACACATGAAATCTTTTTTAATCATTTGAAATCTGTGAAATATCTCGTAATCTATTTTAATCGTTTGAAATACCTAAGACTTAAGCTCAAACTGAACTTAAGCATTGAAAATCTTGTTAAATTCCGAAAAATGTGGTAATTCTTTTAAATACTTCGTATTCCTTTAAAATACCTTGAAAACTCTTAAAATCTGTTGAAAACTGGAAATTTTCAAAATCTATTGAAATCTCGAGTACAGTAAAAATAATTTACATATTCCCAGCGAGCACGACATTTAAGAACGTTATTGGAACGTCCTAAGAACTTTTCCTGGACATATAAGTCAAAAGACGTTATTTGAGCTTTTTAAAAACTGGCCTAAGTCAGACCAAATAATGTTCTGAAATCGTTGCATGTTTCAAATACGTTCTTAAAACGTCTCTGGAACATTGTATGTTTGAGGAACGTTATTTGGACTACTTAGGACGTTTTTGAGGCGTTCTAAAATGATGTTCTTTAATGTTTGCGCCCACCGATAATTATCGCTATATTGAGTAAAAATATCAAATATTAATGCACGTTCCTACCATGGTAAAGATGGAAGAATCTTTTAAAAGAAATTAATTCATAACAAATCTTGAATTTTGTAAAAATAAAAATAAGTATAAGATTTTTTTTTAGCTAAATACTTTTATTATTATATTATTAAGCCATTTCCCTTCCGGGGTAGGCGTGACTTACTTTTTGAATATAATCAGCGAAATTTAATGAATAATCATACACCGTTTTCGAAATTTCAATCAGTGAAAATCTGGTAGAAATCACTGAAAATTCACTGGAATTCGAGTCATTTTTCACTGATTCTAAACAAAAAAACTATTGGAATTTTCAGTAACCGTTACCGGTTGTTTTTGACTGAGTAAATCAGTGAAATACGAGTGAATTTCAGTGAAATTCTTCTGACTCAAAAGAAATTACTACTCCTTATTTATTTGAATGACTTCGTATAGTTAAAACGAAATGATTCAATTAATAAGGAATGTTAAAGTAAAACGGAGGAATGTTGTTGAATACCTGTCGAAAGTTGAAGAGTGACTTATGAAAATTTCATGACCATCATTTATAATTCTTTTTGCAATTGAGGACGAACTTACGTCAGAGGGTCTATTTTAAAGTCTTTAGATCGTCGACCCATGTTCATGTGACTGAGAATCAGAGTGTAAAAGACACTTGAAGGAGGATAGGGTAGGATTTTAGTTACTGCATAGCAGACTTTTTGCATGTTTATCAGGTAGCTAGGTATTGCGTGGATAGTGGTTCAATGAGACGCTGCGCTACTTTGAGTAGGCCACAGATAGCTTGGGGTATTAAGAATAGGTCGGTGAAAGAGTGGTCTTCAAACTGGGAGGTCAGCAGTCACGAGGGGCTCTAGACTTTTCACGAGGGAGTAAATTAGTGATGGATCGAAAAGTCCACTTATGTATGTACATACAGTACACGTCGTTAAGAGATTTTCGCTTACTGATGCTTTTCACATTATGCCGAGCTCACTACTTTTTTAGTTTCTTCGTGCTGGTGTGTATTAAACATTAATTATACTTCTATTATTATTCATTTGAGGCTTCGAAAAGAACATAGAGAAAAAACTATACCTTTTGCATATAATTGTATGTTCATTTCTAATGATTATGCAAACAAATTTGCTCTTTTTTAGGGTTTAGTAGGAAACTCTTATAACCCCGTACCAGCGCACAGTGGGCTAAAGTGAAAAAGTTCGTGACAAAATCGTAGAAATTTTGATATGGTTAACCTAGAGGGATGATTTTTTTTTAATTTACAGATGAATAACTACAGAATATAGAAAAAATTTGGAGAAGCTAGAAATATATATTTTTTACCTTGAAAATCTAGGTTAAATTTGACATTTTTTGAAAAAAGTTGTATTATTGGATACCATGGGCGCTCAGATATTATATTACATATGTTACATATATATTCTAATAGTTTTCATCATGCCGAATCCAAATATGGGCTTTAAATCAGCCTAGGACCTTCTGTCTGTAAGAAAAATGCAATTGAATTATCTATTTTTAACCTTTATGGCATGAATGATTTCCACTAATGTAAATTTGATTATTTGTCGTATTAAAAGGGTATGTGGGGTCGTCGAATTCGAATACGAAGTAAACATTTCTAAATTCAAAATGGTGGATCCAATATGGCGGACCAAAATTGTGAGCCCGAGCCGATATGACTGCAAATTACTTTAGGCGGGATTTTCGGGTCGCTGATTTTAATTATGAAGTAAAAATTTCAAAATTCAAAATGAAGGATCCAATATGGCGTAATGTCATCGTGAGAATATAACCGATTTCATTAAAAATCGCTACTTGGGTTTTTTTATGTCGTCGATTTCAAATCTGAAGTGAAGATTCAAAATTTTTATTATTTGAATTTTCATTTTCATTTGAAATGTCTGATGCAATATTACATCAGACTTTTAACATTTTTGAATTTTCATAATAGATTTGAAATCGATGACATAAAAACCCCCAAGTAACGATTTTTAATAAAATCGGTTATATTCTCACAAAGACATTCCGCCATATTGGATCCTTCATTTTTAATATTGAAATTTTGACTTTAGATTCGAAATCAGCGACCCCCCTCCCCCAAAGTAATTTGCAGTCATATCGACTCGGTCTTGCAATTTTGTTCCGCCATATTGGATCCGACATTTTGACATTGTATATTCTAATTCGACGACCCCAAAACCCCTTTAATACGACAAATAGTCAATTTTACATTAGGGGAAATCATTCATGCCATGAAGGTTTACAATAGATGATTCAATTGAATTTTTTTTGCAAACAGGAAGTCCTAGGCTGATTTAAAGCCCATATTTGGATTCGGCATGACGAAATCTATTAGAATATATGTGTAACATATGTAATATAATATCTGAGCACCTATGGTATCCAATAATACAACTTGTTGTCAAAAAATGTCAAATTTAACCTAAATTTTCAAGGTAAAAATATATATTTTCAGCTTCTCCGTATTTTTCCTCTATTCTGTAGTCATTAATCTGTAAATCTAAAAGAAATCCATCCCTCTAGGTCATCCTTGTCAAAAGTTCTACGATTTTGTCACGAACTTTTTCATTTTAGCCCACTGTGCAGCGTCTGTCCGTATCTTACCTTTTACCCGGAAAAAACTATAATATTACGTTTTGTATTTGCCCCATAAATTGACCACTGCGGAGCGTAGAAAAATATTTAGATTGAGAACCTTGGGAAAAATCTACTTTCTATTTAAATCGTGAGAGGCTTCTATGCTGAAAGCTTTTCCTTTAGTCCGATTTTTTTCGGGGAAAGCTCAAATTGAAACACTTGGCATGTAGAATTTAGATGAATAATAAAAATTGAGCTTTTGTTTCTTATATCAGTTGTTAAAAATATTACAAATGAGGGAAGTGAGGCAAATTTGGTCCATCTGTTATCATGTCTGAAAAGACATATTCAAGCCGTGATTCTAAGATTTTTTATTCACTGCATAAAGTGACCGCTGCGGAGCGAAGAAAAAGACTGAGAATATTGTGAAAAATCTGCTTCCTATTTAAATTCCAAATTTTAAGCAAACAATCATTAGGGGGAAAGGTGAAATGATCGGGAAATTGAGGGGTGACAAGACAAGATGCTGAAAACTTTTCTTTTAGACCGATTTTAGTCGGGGAAGGCTCAAATTGAATACTGTTAGAAAAATATGACTGAATTTTAATGTACATTAGGCTGATCCAAAAGAAGCTAAAGTTCGAATTTCGTTTGGGATAATGGCTCATTTTTTTGGAGTTCCCGAAAGAAGAAAACGAGTTTTTTTAACAGTTTTTAGGAGTTGCGCCCACCCTTACAATTTTCCCATAAGAATATCATGGGGAAACCCCCTATTTTTACGAATATGAGACTGGAAGGAGTATATTTCAATGAAACGAGTGCAATTCACATGGACTTCTTGAAATCACATCCCCAACTATGACGTTTGCATTGATTTTGGATTTTGACCCGCTGTATTTTTTTCAACACAGATCATTTTTAATGGTCAAATAAAAAACTTCCATATATTTTTTCATTAAATATTAATTGTTTAAATTATTTTTATTTGTTTACACAATACTTTTTCACATTTTTTCTCAAATTATCTGTACACTCACAACAAGATAAACTAATTAGGCAATATAAAAAAAATCATTAGGGCCCATTGAATTTATGTTTAATTGCTTAAATTATTTTTTATTTTCTAAATTCAACTGTTGACTGGAATAAGGCATAAAAGTGCAGTTATTTGCAAATTTCTCAACAAACTCGACAGAATTCGGGTATGTGATTTTTTTCAAACAAAATATTAAAAATGTACACCTTCTCTGAATGACATGAACTAATTGGCTGAAATCAAAAATCAAAATGGTCGATCTACGTTATTGTTAATTTTTAAACAAATTTCATTAGCTCCTTTTGTGTCGACTCTTTCCATCACTTGCTCATATTTTTTTACCAAATTTTAATTTTTTGTAATCATTTTTTTAATAAAATATAAAAAATGTACACCTTCTATGAGTAACTTGAACGATTCAATTTAAAACAAAAATCAACACGAAAGATTAACTAATTAGTTCATGTCACTCAGAAAATATGAAAATTGTGCCGAAAAAAGTATTTAAAGAAATGGAAATAGTTTAAACTATCATGGGCAAAAGACAAAAAATGTCATTATAAGAGAAGCAAATTAAATTTGTTGAATAATTTGCAAAAAATCACACTTTTCCGCCTTATTACAATCAAAAGTTACATTTTAACAATTAAAAATTATTTAAACAATTTAAAATAAAGTAAATAATCGTGTTGCCCCTATAGGGGGCCCCTAGCGTTCAGGCCCCTAAGGGTTTGTTCCCTGAGCCTAGCTTACGTGGGGTACTGGCATAATTCATGCAGGGATGTTTCCTCACCCCTGCCACATTTTCTGCATTCTGTGTGGGTTTGAACCCCATTTTGTGCATGGGATAGTTCAAGCAGTTATGCCCTGTCAGTATCTGTACCAATATCTTTGGCTCTTTCTTGGGTAATCTCAGGTTTTCCCTGGCTCTGTCCATCTTGCAACGCATAGTCCTGGGTTTGTTCCCAGTATTCCCGGTGCTTCGTCCGGATCCATTGCTGTCCCGCTCTAGGCCCGCTGGTCTGCTTTTTCGTGGCCCTTGATCTCTGTGGGACCAGGAATCCATATAAGTGTCAGGTTGTTTTTTTCTGCAAGTTGGTTTAATGCCCTTTTGAATTCCCGAACCAGCTCTAATCTTATGCAGCGTTTTACTCTAAGAATGTCTCACCGCAGCGGAAAACGCCCAGGACCTCCATCTGAAAGAAGCTGGCATGCCGGTCAAGTGGAATCCCTAACCCCCTCTACCCTCTGCTCTCATCGATTCCTGCTCCTAACTTCTCTCTTCTACTCTCCTTTGGTGTCATCTGTATACCAGATTTCCCCTTGGAGGAACGGGTTACCATTTGCGTTCCACATATACCTGCTTGGAATGCAGACGCGGAAAGTCTTGGTGAAATTAAAGCGTTTTGTTATTCTGTCTTGCCTTATTTCTAGAACTGGCAGTGTACTGATGACACTTGGAAGCCTAGTGTGATTAGTTCGTCAAGTCCATCCATTCGCTCTTGCCAGGCGGCCCATTACGTGAGCAGCCCCGTATCCTATCTACGCTGTGTACATAGTACCGTTTGCAATCCTCACAATCTTTCCTGCATCGTATCGAGATTCACCCATGGCCACCAAATCACGGCTGCGTATATGAGCCTTGGTTTAAGGACAGCGGAGTAGTTTTAGTTTTAGGCCCTAGACGCCAGGTCTAACCATAGGCACTTCTGCACATTAAACATGGCATGACACACTTCCTGCATTGGGTCTCCAGATGCTTCGTCTAGTTCATTTTGCTATCTAGGATTACCCCCAGGTATTGAACTGAGTCTAAGATCATCAGCCTCTTACCAAGGAATGCAGGGGCGTCAACTTTCGAAACTTTGTACTTTCTCGCAAAAATGACCAGACTGGTATTTTCCGGATTCACCGAGAGCCCTAAGATGTCGCACCAGAGCTCAACGATTCATAGCGCTGATCTTGTAAGACCCATCAACGTTTCCAGATAAGCCGCCCTAATTTGGATTACAAAGTCATCCGCGTGTACCCAGATATAATCTCTTCCTCATTTAGCCTACGAAGGAGGTCGTCCAGTATAATGCACTACAGGAGAGGTGACAAGAGACCCCCCTGCTGGCATCCCCGCGGCGCTACTCCTCTGAGTAGGCCATGACATTGTTTGTAGTTTCTTATGTTTTCCTTATATTCATTATGAGCCATCTTGTACATGTCCCAGTCTGAAGGCAGTTCAGTTTTGTTTGCTCTATTTTACATCGCTCTTGTCTTTTTATGGAGTTTCTCTAAGTGGGTGTTCCACCACTCTGTTTCTTTCCTAGATTTAATTTTACTTGTAGGGCAATTGTTCTCAGATGATGTAATTAGAGACCTTCGAAGAAAATCCGCGGCGCGCTCTAACTTATTCATAGTACCTTAGCTTGTGGGGTATTCCACAGGCCTACTTATGGGTTCCTCTTTTTATGAGTCCCAAAGTGTGTTGCGAGGGATTCTGATCTTTTAAATCGCCGATTTAACTCCTCGTCGGAGACTTTCCAGCCCACTATCTTGCTGCACAGTTCTTCCGAGCATTGAGTCAAATCAAGAACCTCAGTCCTTTATATCGACGCCTCCATTCAATATGAGTCTATGTGCTAACAGCGCTCTGTATGAGACTATTCCCTATGCTTATACACAGCTCATAGTCTCATACACGGCGCTGTCAGCACATAGACTCATATTGAATGGAGGCGTCGATATAATCTGGAATATGGGAGTATCGCCACACGATTATGACCTCCAGCTCGGTACCCGCTAGATATTCAATTAAATCTCTTCATCTGCCATTAATGTTTGTGTTCCCTACACTGTATTGTGAGAGTTTGCGTCACAGCCCAACAGCCGAGGAATCCTATTTTCCTAGCAGTGCTGAATTCGAGCCTCGACGGCTCTAGCAAGTGGGAGTGTCGCCCGAGAAATAAGCCGAGGCGATACACACCTCTACTATCGGCGAGAAAATTGAAGGCATCTGGCTTTGAAGCTTAACAACTCAGAAAATAAAAATGCTAGCGTAATCAGTAAATAATCATTTAAAAGCGGGCTACGCGCGCAGCTCGCAAGTTTGAACGCGCCTAGGGCGCGCGACTGTTGGTTATCGCGCTTCGCTCTCGATAATATATTTATCTCGCGCTTCGCGCTCAGTCTCTATACTTCCCCCATATTTGTTTACGGAGCTTTTAAATTTAAAGGTCAAAGCATCGACAACTGTAATTTGGTGATTGTGAATTCTCTTTTGTTAAAGTTCGTTCGGCTTTAACGAACACATTCTCATCACGTGTCCGTGCTTCGCACTCGATTTCATCCAAAATGCGAACTTTTCAACATTAGGTTCAACACTATTATATCAAATGTATATTACATTTATTTATGTATCTAAAGTACAAATTTTATTTATCATGATAACTTTAATATTTGTTTCATATTTCTCATTAAATTTTATCTTCAACTACCCTGAAAAATGTATCATTTCAATAAAACTATATTATTAAAAATCATAATATACATTGGTATTGAAACAAATGTATTTGCCTTGTCTTCTTTTTATAATTAAAAAAGTGCGCATCCTATGAAAAAAAAACAATTTTGTGATTAAACATTTTATTGAAACTTGTGTCGTTTTTCCATACATGTAATTTGTTATTGTTTATACAATTAATTAGTGTTTTTTTCTTCAAATTTCCTTCAAATTGAGTATGGATGGTTTACATCTTCTTTGGCGCATTATTTAAATAAATCATGACAACCATAATAAAATTTAAATTATGAAAGTGTATTTATTTTATATAATTATATAATATTTTATATATTATTCTTATATATTATTTTATATATATA
>CAKNYM010029524.1:596-32105 GCA_932195095.1 Andricus curvator | reverse complement strand
GGGGGTGTCCTGTCGCCCCTCCTGTGGTGCATTGTAGTGGACGGCCTTCTTCGAAGGCTAAATAAAGAGGGGTACGATACTCAGGGATACGCGGATAACTTTGTAATCCTAGTCAGGGGGGCTCATCTGGAAACGCTGATGGGTCTTATAAGGTCGGCGCTGCGCATCGTAGAGCTCTGGTGCGATAGCTCAGGGCTCTCGGTAAATCCGGAAAAGACCAATCTGGTCATTTTCACGAAAAATTATAAAGTTCCGAAAGTTGACGCTCCTGTATTCTGTGGTGGGAAGCGGACTTGTTCAGACTCGGTTAAATATCTGGGAGTAATCATAGATGGCAAGCTGAACTGGGCAAAGCACCTGGAGACCCAATGCAGGAAATTTGTCATGACTTTTTGGATGTGCAGGAGAGCCTTTGGGTTGACGCGGGGGCTAGGGCCTAAAATTCTTGCATGGCTCTACTCTGCTGCTTTAAAAACCAGGCTCCTACATGCGGCCGTGGTCTGGTGGCCACGGGTGGAACTTAAAACAATGCAGGACAGTCTGCGAAGATTACAAACGCTAGCATTTAGGGGCTTGACTGGAGCAATGTGGACTGCGCCCACAGCGGCGATAGGATTCATGCTCTGTGAAGAACCCCTACATGTTGCGATAACCGCTAGAGCGGCACACGCGATGGGCCGTCTGGCAAGAGCAAATAGATGGACTCCGGGGACTAGACACACTAGACTCCCGAGTGATATCAGCGCACTGCCGATTCTACAGATGAGGCAAGATAAAATAACAAAACGCTTCAACTTCGCCAAAGCTTTCCGCGTCTGCATCCCAAGCAGGGATCTGTGGAAAACAAATGGTAACCCACTTCTCCAGGGGGAAATTTGGTATACAGATGGCTCCAGGGGAGAGGGAGGGTCAGGAGCAGGAATTTATGACAGCAAAAGAGGGAAAGGTATAGGGATCACACTTGGGCGATACGCTACTGCCTTTCAAGCGGAGGTCCTGGCCGTCCTTCGCTGTGCTGAAATACTAATAGAGCAAAACGCTGCTGGCAAACAGATTACGATATGTTCGGACAGCCAAGCGACACTAACTGCAATAGGGAAACCAGACATAACATCAGAACTGGTTTGGGAATGCAAAAAGGCATTAAACCAACTTGCAGAAAAAAACAAAGTGGCTCTCATATGGGTCCCTGGTCACACAGGGATCAATGGCAACGAAAAGGCTGACCAGTTGGCGAAACGCGGTGTAGCGGGCGAATTCATAGGACCGGAACCGGTACTGGGAATAGCGTCTTGCTGTGTCGGGATGGCCATTAAAAGCTGGATCCGAACAAAACACCGGAAATGCTGGGAACAAACCCAGGGTTGCCGTCAGGCGAAATCCATCCTGGGGTATACCTATAGGATGGGCAGAGCTAGGGAAATCCTGGGTTTACCCAAGAAAGATATAAGGACAGTGGTACGGTCCCTAACAGGGCACAACCACTTGAACTATCATATGCACAAAATGGGGTATAACCCCACGACAGAGTGCAGGAAATGCGGCAGGGATGACGAAACATCCCTGCATGTATTATGCCAGTGCCCGGCATTAGCTAGGCTCAGGCAACAGACCCTCGGGGCCCATTTTATGGTCACAGAGGAAATTGCAACACGATCAGTGGTCGACATACTGGGCTTCGTCAAGAGGTCTGGATTCGACTGCTGAGAGTGAGTGAGTAAGGGTGTGGCACAATAGGCTTTATAGCTTGAGCGCCAGGGGAGCTCTTCATGGGTTTCCCACCAGCATTAAAACTAACTAACTAACTAACATCAAATGCTCAAGGATCTGATGGTATTTCAATTAAAATGATTCGCCTTGCTTTACCAGTCATTGGCCCTATTCTCTTGCACATCTACAATGCATCTCTGCAGGTGGGAATATTTCCTGAAGCCTGGAAAGAGGCGATTATTCGCTCAGTTCCTAAAATATCTAACCCTACCGCTCCCAAAGTCTTCCGTCCTATATCTATCTTATGTGCTTTGTCCAAACCTTTCGAACGTATTGTTCATCAGCAACTTACTGCACACATTAAAACAAACAATTTAATGTACCCAATGCAATCTGGGTTCCGTGCAAGGCATAGTACACTTACAGCTTCACTTAAAGTAACTTTTGACCTTGAACTTGCAATTGATAGAAGGAAAATAACGGTTGTTGTCATTTTGGATTTTTCTAAGGCGTTTGATACAGTTAACCATAATCTACTATTGACTAGGCTTGAATCGCTTCATGTCTCGAATATGGTTGCTAAATGGTTTGAATCTTATCTTAGTAATCGTTCTGAAAGAGTACAAATCAGCAATGGCGACCGGTCTGATTGTGGGAAGGTTAAGAGTGGTGTCCCTGACGGATCCACACTTGCACCCACTTCATTTAATATTTATACCTCTGAACTGGGTAGCGAACTTTGTCATTGCAACTATCACAAACATGCTGACGACTTTAGGCTTTGCCTTTTCAGGCCTATTGCCAATCTTAAGAGCTTATTTCACAAGGTACAGGCGGATATTGATCTAATAGTGCAGTGGGCCTTGACAAGTGGCCTCACTCTTAACCCTGTTAAAACTATGGCTATAATCATAGAACCTTCTTCCTCTCCATCACTTGAAACAATTGCAACCCTACCTCCTCTCTTGATCGATGGACGCCTTATCCCCTTTATGGAATCTGTGAAAGATTTAGGCTATATTCTTAATCGCTCTCTTACTTGGAATGGACAAGTTGCGGATATTTCAAGGAAAACCTTTAGAGTCCTCCAACAGCTCAACAGGAATAAAGAATCACTTCCTACTTCAACGCGTATCCTCCTAGTTAAAAGCCTCATCCTTCCTTTCTTTGACTACGCTTGTGTGGTATATGACGATATTACTGATGAGCTGAATGCTAAGCTTGAGTGTACGCTCAATGCTTGCGTTCGGTTTATCTATAACATCCCCAAAAGTGAACATATTACTCAGTATAGAGAAAGAGCAGGACTTCTTAACGTCACCAAAAGAAGACAATTTTGTATGGTTATTTCACTTTATAGCCTATTCAGTAATGAAGCTCCGCACTATCTTCTTAATCTCTTCCATTTTATTGACAAAGATCAACCAACACATTCCAAACACCGTGAAAGGAAAACAGTACTAAAAATGTAGCCACACCGCACGTGTAAAATGCAAAGGTCTTTTGTTATTCGTGGTGCTCGCCTCTGGAACAAACTACCTATAAGCATTAGAAATGCACCTTCACAATTTGTCTTTAGAAAACTCCTTTTTTGGTTACTTATTTAGTTAGTAGAGTTACATTTTAACTCTTCTTCTTCTACTCCGCTTGCCGTTTACTCAAAACAGTGGGACTTTTATAGGGTATGCTTCGGAGTTGATTTTAACTCTGTTTTTTTAACAGTGTACTGTAACTCACATCAATTCTATAAGTACGTTTATGTTAAGTCAAAAAGGGAAACCTCTCTTCGTCATAAACGGATATAAGTTCAGGTTTCATAAATTATTGAGTGACGATATTCGACGTTGGTGTTGCACAAAGAATAATTGTAAAGCATTTCTGAAACTGAATGAGCACGGAAATGTAACTCAAAACGATTTATGTCATAACCACGACCCTGAAAGCGAGAATGTACGACAACGACAAACTTTAAGTAACGAAAAAAAAGAAAAGCAATCGAAGAACCTACCAGCTTGTGGATATATATGTGTTATTAGACATCTTGACACTGGAGAGACCTATAAATACCTGGGCGTGCCTCAAATCCTCATTCAGGACGTAAAATCAGACGTATTGAAAGTTGAGGGTCATTTCTCTGGGTTTTTCACACATTTTCTCTCAGAGGAAAGACAAAATTTTTCTGACGAAAATCCAATTGACATCATTTTACAAGTATAATGTTAAAGAATGTTTCTATATTTGACTCAAAATTCTGCGATTTTTTCTCGCCGAGTAATGAACCTTCAAAGCCAGGTGTCAGGACTTTTTGTCCCGACTTTAGTCTATCCCCCTTTCCAACTTCCTCAGTTTTCTAGAACGACTAGACACAGCCTTTCTTTTATAATTGATAGTTGTTTTGTAGCGCTTGTTGTTCGCGCTTCGCACTCATGGTAGCCCAAACACAGACCAGCTAGTCTAGTGTACCTCATCACAGGCGATCTCCAAGAAAAAAATAAACGTTAATAATTCTACAGAGAATAAAAATTTAATAAAAAATTATGAATGGATTCCTATTCACTTTTGAAATTATTTGAACTTTATCCCAACCTCGTAGGGTGTATAGAAATAAAGTAAAAACCGATTTTATTCAAGAACTTTTCATTGCCTCTGCAGGTGCGGGTCTCAATAGATCTCGATTTCAAATCATATTACTATTTCCAGAGAGCTTCAAAGGAGCACTATACAAATTTTAACTCCTTTATGTATTTTTCCTGCACGGAGTAATAATAAGGAGACCGATCTCCTATATGCGTTTTGACGGTGCAAACTGCGCCTTTATTGCCTTCCCTCAGGCTTCGAAAGTATTGGCGCAGGTGTTTTCCTGGGAAGCTGTTTCAAGTTTTAAAAAACTGATTAAAAATTGCTGCCTAATTATATAAAAATAATTTATTTTTCATCTATTTCATACAAAAATATATTTATTAGTCAGTAAAGAACTCTTTCGTGTCAAATGTTTCGCAATAAAACAAATTCCTTTCGAATTCCTTTCCATTATGAAAAATGTTCGTTTTAACTCATATTTCGATTCTACCAAAACTTTTTCCAAATAAACCAATATTACTCAACACAGAAAGGAGAATAATTTTTGTCCCTTATTTTACCTATTAGCGTTTTTTTTTTGCAAAAAATATTGATGTCTTCAAATAAGTGTCAGAGGAACTTCTATTCCTCTTCTGTTCCTCTAGAAAAATGCAAAAAAAATTTTTTAATATTGAACGGTAATCTAAAAATTGATTGACAATGGAAATTGAATTGATCGCTTATATTTCGAGAACGCCATAAATGCCAGAGGTGGAGGTGGCATCACGCAGATTCAGAATCAGGAGATCATTCTGAACAAAAATTATTAACATTACGTCAACGTGTCAGTTCACTTCCCTGAAGCATGCAGAAAGTGGATTGTGGTAATCGAAAATGGGCCAAAACAAAAAAAAGGTCGATCTTTCTCATATGCTATCTCCACCCCGGTCTATCTAAAATACTTCAAGAAGAGTTCAATCGACGGGAAATTTAATAAGCTTTCTAAACGTTTTTCATAAATCTTTCTAACTTACTTAATCTGTCGCTGAGATAACCACGAATTCGATATTGTTTTAGTGGACTGAAAATTCTGGCCGGTACTGTATCTGAATTCAATTTAAAAAATTAAACCGCTGCATCGTAGAACGGGGTATAGAATATTTCTCGTGGGGAGGGTTGAGGTTTCCCCAGCCGCTTAGGTTTGAGCAACGTTTGGGGGCCCCCTACTCCTCCAGAAATATTCTATACCCCGTTCTACGATTCGGCGGCTCAATTATTATTATTTATACATATGTTTTAATTATTTAGCGATGTATTTTTATATGCTGTTATTTTTCTAAATTATTTAGACGTTTCAATGAAAATTATTTGTCAATGATTTTTATTTTCCTAACTGAGTATCGGGTGAGAATATAATTTTTAAAGTTATAGGTAATATTGTTTTAATGATTTAACGATGTATAAGACCATGTGCGGATCACATATTTAGCTTGAGACAAATCATAGGAAAATGTTTGAGAGTAAAAAAGTAGTTTTTTGCGCATTTGTTGATCTAGAAGAAGCTTTTGATAAAGTGGATAGAAGTGAACTTTGGGATGGCCTGGAAGAGTACCGAGTAATGGATGGCTACTGGAAGCAATAAAATCAATATATGGGGCAGAATACGTCAAGTGTTCCCACCTAAAATTTTTTTTTTTGTTGATTGGGTTGAAACTTGGCTAAAATATAGTCCTAGTGGACCTATATTAATTCACCAAACCATAATTCCATTTATCAACCGGTTGTCAATATACAAGGGCCTGAATTTTTCACTTTTTCATGTGCTTTTTCATCTTCACGTTAGCGTAAGTTCATTTAGGTTTATCCGATTGGACTTTTATTATAGTGTTAAAAAGTATATTTGTTTACACTCTTTAAAGTCATGTAGAATAAAAGTGGGCTGAAAATATTTTCATACTATATTACCACAATCCACTTTCTGCATGCTTCAGGGAGGTGAATTGATACGTTGACGTAATGTTAATGATTTTTGATCTCCTGATTCTGAATCTGCGTGATAACCCCTCCGGCATTTATGGCGTTCTCGGCATATAAGCGATTAATTTAATTTCCATTGTCAATTAATTATTACATTACCGTTCAATATTTAAAAAAAGTTTTTTTTGCATTTTTTTAGAGGAAAAGAAGAGGAATAAAATTTCGTCTGACACTTATTTGATGAGATCAATATTTTTGGCAAAAAAGCGTTAATAGGTAAAATAATGGACAAAAATGATTCTCCTTTCTGTACTAAGTAATATTGTTTTATTTGAAAAAAGTTTTGGTAGAATCGAAATGTGAGTTAAAACGAACATTTTTTATATGGAAAGGAATTAAAAGGAACTTTTTTTATTATGAAATATTTTACACGAAAGTGTTCTTTACTCACTAATGAATACATTTTCGTATAAAATAGACGAAAAATACATTATTTTTATATAATTAGGCAGCAATCTTTATTCAGTCTTTTTAACTTGAAACAGCTTCACAGGAAAAATACATAAAGGAGTCAAAATTTGCATATGCTCCTTTGAAGCTCTCTGAAAATAGTAATCTGATTTGGAATCGAGATCTAATCAGAACCGCACCTGTAGAGTTAATGAAAAGTTCTTAAATAAAATCGTTTCTAACTTTACTTCTATACACCCTACGAGGTTGGGATTAAGATCAAATAATTTCAAAAGTGAATTGAAATCCATTTATAATTTTTTTTAAATTTTTATTCTCTGTAGAATTAGCAATGCTTATTCATTTATTTTTTTTAGATCGCCTGTGATGAGGTTACAATAGGCTAGCTGGTCCGTGCTGGGCTCGGTGCTGGGCTACCATGACTACGAAGCGCGAACATGTGCAGAGAAGGCTCGAAATGCAAAGGCGTAAGCTTATATATTTTATGTAAGGGGCAGTTGCCCCTTATATAAATAAGTTATTGCTACCATAAAAAAATAAGATTTCAAACAAATCCTTTTAACACGATGTGTATTTGAACTTTCGAAAATTTTCTAGCAAAGAACCCCACACTGATAGAAATAAATAGATGGTACAGCAATATTTATTATTAGACTAACCCTATTTTATTGCTGATATAGATCCAGCCATACAGGATGTGTGTTTTGGCCAACCAATTCTTGTTGCTCATGAAGGCAGACGCGCAGGCGCGAGTGAGATGCGCCTGTTGTAAACAAAACAAACCGAGTCGGGTAAATCAGTCATTCAAAAGGTATTTCTAAATGACAATATTTTCGAGATACTTCGCTCAGGTAAATGTTTATAGAATTACACATTTCAAATAATAGCAACACATATTTTACGGCTTTGTACCACAAATATAAATAAGTTGTATTTATCATATTTCAGTAAGTGCATTTCATACTCTTTGTGAGTGAATTACCCGTATTATATTATAAATATCCTCACAATTTTTTAACCCACGATCGTATGGTTAAATCAGCGTCACCATTTCTATCAGTGCATTTTCGGAAAATTGTCAGTTATCTTTATCTCCTTTTGCCTTTCCTCCCTTCAACTATAACTAATTTTTTAATCGACGCTAGAAACAACTATCAATTATAAAAGAAAGGCTGTGTCTAGTCGTTCTGAAAAGTTGAGGAAGTGGGAAAGGGGGATAGACTAAAGTCAAGGCAAAAAGTCCGGACACCTGGCTTTGAAGGTTCATTACTCGGCGACAAAAAATCGCAGAATTTTGAGTCAAAGACAGAAACATTCTTCAACATTATACTTGTAAAATGATGTCAATTGGATTTTCGTCAAAAAAATTTTGTCTTTCCTCTGAGAGAAAATGTGTGAAAAAACCAGAGAAATGATCCTCAACTTTCAATACGTCGAATTTGAAGTCCTCCACAAGTTCAAAAATTGGTATCAGAAATTTAAGAAAATTCATGAGTATTCTTTATAACATGTACTTTTCAAAAGGCAATTTTGTTACTAAAATTTAATTATTATTTTAATCAGTAGAGCTAAAGATGTAAAAAATAATTATCTCGGCTCTGTATAAAGATTTCAAGCTGAAATCTAGCTTGAAAGAAGCTTCTCGATTCAGCGATTTCACTTCAAAAGTTTAACGGCCAATAAAAATTATTTATGTCTGAATGAAAAGCGTCTGAATAATCACAATCTTAATGAGTTTCAATGCTGAAAACCTCGTAATGAAAAAACGTCCTTCTCGGCATTGTCGAATTTAACTGTGACATAGATCCCTTCAGAAAAAGGGTCACGCTGTGCCCGCTGTCGTCAGCCATAGGCGTCATTTCTCCTGTTTTTTCACACATTTTCTGTCCCAGGAAAGACAAACATTTTTTGACGAAAATCAAACTGACATAATTTTATAAGTATAATGTTGAAGACTGTTTCTGTATTTGACTCAAAAATTTTCGACTTTAATCATTTAATTTAATTTAATTTTAATTTTTTTCATGAGGAGGAAAATCTTTTTTTGTCTTCGTCGGCATAAGACTGTTGTAAACTTTATCGTAATCGAACTGCAAAAGATCAAGATTTTTGCATTGTTCTTTTCAGCAGTTGACCTAATTATACGTGTGATAATAAGCCCTCAAAATATGCAATCTTACAAGAGTCACTTGTAGGAGGTGATTCACATATACACACTTCAGTAGAAATGCAAAGGAACTCTGCATCGTTCCGTCTGAAAGTTTTTCTGCATTTTTGTGTATTGTTCGGCAACTTCACTTTTTTCAATTGCAGCTTTATTGAAACAATATGCTTTAAATCGTAGATTGTCGAAAGTTTTCTGCGTTTTGCCTCTTGCTTTGAAAACTCGAGCAATCCCTGGTCTAAAAATCTTCCTGTATTTTTTCCACGGCCTTTCTTCAATCACGTTTGCAGATAAATGCAGATAAATCTTCCTTCTTTTATCTGTAAAACTCCCTAATTTCTCTGCTAATTTGGTCTCCCGGATATTTGCGTGAAAATTAGTATGCAGAGAAAAATTATTTGCAGCGAATTGCAAACAATCTCGGCATTTCTCTGGTTATCTTCTGCTAATTCTCTGCAAATTAGGTATGACGGAAATTTGCAGAAAAAAGTACCATGTAGAGAGAAATGTTTGAAGACAAATGCAGGGAAGCTCTGCTTCTTTCTACAAAGTCTGCTTCGTTCTGTAATTTCTCTGTAAATTATGTGTGACGGAAATTTGCAGAAAGAAGCACCATGGAAAGAGAAATGTTTGCAGACAAATACAGGGAAGCTCTGGTTCTTTCTACAATATCTCTGCAAACTAGGCGTTACCGAGATTTGCAGAAAAGGACTGTGCAAAAATCTGCAAGTCTCTACTTTGCTAACACATTTCGAATACTTTAGAAGAAATGCAGAGAACTTCTGTATTGTTGTTGCACCTAAAAGGTTTTGTGCATTGTTCGACAACTTTACTATTTTCAAAATGTCTGCAAAAAGGGGTATTTGTACTTATTACAACAAATACCCTTTTTCATAGCAGTTTTGAAAATAGTAAAGTTGCTGAACAATACACAAAAATGCAGAAAAACTTCCAGACGGAACAAAGCAGACTTCCTTTTCATTTCTACTGAAGTGTTCGAAATGCGATAGCGAAGCAGACACTTGCAGATTCTTGTACAGTAATTACCGAAGACTTTCACATACATTTTTGGCAAAATATAACAGGAATGCACAAAAATGCAGAGAATTCATTACCGAACAATGCAGAGGTTCTCTGCATCTTCTTTAATTTTTTCCAATTGCAGTAATAAAGCAGAGACAATTACACCCACCCAGTACGAACATTTTCAAAACAATGCAGAGAATTGTCTGCCACAGAGTAATGCAGAGCATCTCTGCATTTTTGCTGAAGTGTTTCAATTTAAGCAGAAAAGAAGAGACTTTTGCAGAGTATTTGTGATTATTCTTTGCAGAAAACTCGCTGAGAAATGCATGCGATTGCAGGCCATTTTTTGAAGAAGAGTAATGCAGAGTTCTTCTGCATTTATGCTCAAGTGTTTCAATTTAAGCAGTAATGCAGGCGACGTTTGCAGAGTATTTGCAGAGCTATTGCAGGGATATTATGAAGTTATTTGCGGAGAATTTGCAGAGAATTTTTTTCGCCAGGGAAGGTATCTTTATGTATTGTCGATAAACTCCCAAAAGTTATGTTATTAATTGAAAATATTTTTTTTTTCTTCGTTTTCGGATTCTTAGAAAATAAATGTCTGTCATACTGTGTTATCGTGATCTTTAATTTTGATTTTCTAGAACCATTTTCTTCGCCGACACTTTTTTTTATTCTTAGTCTGCATCTCCATATCTGGAGAGCGAATTTTTATTTTTGCACAAAATTAACAATTCTTTTTTTAATCGCTATCCAGAAAAGAATTTGAGAACCCAGGCAATTTGAATCTCAAAATTCTCGTTTCCCTTCCTTCACGAACGGTCACAAATGAGGTTTTGCAAGTAACCCTTTTCATTATTGCACATATTTTCTCACCTTCACTGGAGTCAATCAAATAATTCCTGAGAGCCTTGCTTAATGCACTGGGTTTGGTACCAATTTTGCTGGTATTGTCTGATCCTGTAAGGTGATGAATATGGCAGGAAGTAATTAACAGTATGACATGACATTCCGCGTTCAGCAACTAGTTTGTGTATTTGTGCCAATACCTTTTACAATTAAAGGTCAAAGCATCGACAACTGTGATTTGGTGTCTGTGAATTCTCTTTTGTTAAGCTCCTTCGGCTTTAACGAACACATTCTCATCACGCACCTCGTGCTTCGCACTCGATTTTGTCCAAAGTGCGAACTTTTTTACATTAAGTTCAACTCTATCATATCAAATCAATATTATATTTACTTCTGTACCTCGGTCTGGGACTGCTTATTCAGATATTGCAAAATAATGTACAAATTTTATTTTTCATGATTACTTTAATATTTGTTCCTTATTTTGCACTAATTTTTATTCTAAGCTACCCTAAGAAATGTATCATTTCAATAAATTTAAATTATTACAATTCATTATATGCATTGATATTGAAACAGATGTGTTTTCAATGTCTTGTTTTTATAATTAAAAAAAGTGCGCATCCTATAGAAAACAATTTCGCTAATTAATATTTTATTGCACTTTGTGCCGTTTTTCAAAAAACTTAATTTGTTTATGTTCAAGGTTATTTTTTGCGATTTAAACAAGAAATACACATCCTATCAAAAAATAATTCATAACAAATTTGTAGAACTTTTCTGCGTGAACAACTTTTGTTCATTAATTTTTTCCATACCTTGTATTGTTTTCCCAAACATATAATTTTGTTATTGTTAATGTTATTTTCTTATTGTTTATCCAAAAATTTAATGTTTTTATTTCTAATGTTATTTTATTATAATTAAAACAAAAACTACGCGTCCCATGAAAATATAATTAATAACAAATTTGTAGTTTTTTTTCGGCTGAACAACTTTTGTTAATTCATTTTTTTTCGTAGCTTGTGTCGTTTGTCCAAAAATTTAATTTTTTATTAATAATGTTATTTCTTACGATTAAAACAAAAACTACACGTCCTATCCAAAAATTATTAATAAAAAACTTGTATTTCTTTTTTGGATGAACAACTTTTGTCTATTTATTTTTTTCGTAGCTTGTGTCGTTTATCAACAAATTAAATTTTTTTATTTTTGATATTGTTTTTTAGAAATAAAACAAAAACTACCGTCCTATCAAAAAGTGATTATGACAAATTTGTAGATCTTTTTCGGGAGAACAATTTTTATTTATTCATCTTTTCTCGAATCTTGCATAGTGTAACCGCAAAATTCATGACATTTAACAACTTTTGTAGGATTATAGAATTTCAAATAATTTGGTAAGATTTTCGAATATTTGAAAGATTCTGAAGATTTGAAAGAATTTTTATGGTATTTACAAAATGGCAAGGGTTTTAAAGACATTTAACAATATTTGAGGGATTCACAGATTCTAGATTTCAAGGGATTACAAAAATCGGAGATTTTTTTAGAGACTTCTGAGGATTTCAACAGTCTAGGGGATTTCACATATTTCATTGGATTTCAACGGACTTCAAAGATTTCAAGGGTTTCGAATCTTTTAGGGTACTTTATAAGATTTTAAGGAATTTCAAGGAGCTTTATCAGATTTTATGAGATTTTACGAGATTTTGGTGGATTTCGAAAATTTCTTCATTCTTGACGCAGATTTGAAAGACATTTACAGATTTCAAAATATTTCGTTGGATTTTTCTGGATTTTTGTTACTAGGTATTTCGCAAGATATAACGGATTTTATCAATTCAAGGGATTTGAAAGAATTTTGAGAGTTTAGGGTATTTTAAAGGATTCCAAGGAATTTAAGCAGATTTCAAAATAAGTAAGAGTTTTCAAACAATTTTATTGGATTGCAACAAATTTCAGGAAAAGAATAAATGAAATGAAATGTGAAGGGACATCTACTGATTTCTACTGATTACAGGGATTATGAAGGATTTCACCGGATTAAAAAGCTTTTTGGGTATTTTAAGAGATTCGAAAGGATTTCAAGTGATTTTGTGGTATATGTATTTTTATTTGTATTTATTCATTTAAAAAATTCCTAGGGCTAGATAGCCCTATAAGGAACAGGTGATACATATTACAATTAAAATGTGACGGCGATCGTTTTGACGATTGAAATTAAAAATAGGCATTTAACAAGAGTAAAGAAATAAACTATGATACAAATAATTAGATGTGGTCTATTAACAGTAATACTGTATATATAATGCAGTGTCTCGTCGTCCCGAAGTTCGGGATCACTAGTGCAATATTTTTCATAAGCTTGGCTAGTCGTCCCGAATTTTCGGGTGGGCGGGAATGCACCCCTGTGATTGGCCATAGAAATAATGTTGGTGGAACACCTACCCCTTTTCCAACGTCTTGTGGGGGCGGGAAGGCACCCCTGTGACTGGCCACATAAATAATATTGGTCCAACGCCCCTAATTTTTCGGGACTACTAGACACGGCCTATATATGTATGTATGTATACCATTAAGCCATTTCCCTTTCAGGGTAGGCGTGACACTACCCGATTCGGGTAGTGTTTCTAGGTGGATAGTTTTCTTGTAGTTATAAATAACTACAAATTTGGGCTCACCACACCCATAATATGCCAACAGCACACAGTATTCTCGAATGGTCACCCATCCAAGTACTAACCGCGCCCAACGCTGCTTAACTTCAGTGATCTGACGAGAACTGGTTTTTTTCAGCGTGGCATGGCTTTGCTAACATTTTTTGCAAATAAAAATTTAATTTGTTTATTTTTTTAAAGTAACTAAACTTTTTAAAAGTAACTACATTCATGCGCACGCTAGTATATATGTTTTTAACTCAAGGATTTAAGTGTTACCAACGTGTAATTTCGAGAGTAAGATTTAAGTCTTAAGAAGTGATATTGTGAAGATGCATTTCTAATTGTTATAGGTAGTTTGTTCCAAAGACGAGCACCACGAATAATAAAAGACCTCTGCATTTTACACGTGCGTTGTCGGTTAATCCAAAGTAAATACTGAGGTATCAAAGCGGCTGCAGCTCATTCAAATTGTCCATTTATTATCAAAATGATTCAATTTCGAGAATCAAAACAAAATGAGCCCAACATTATGGTCTTAGAAATCGATAGTCACTTTTTTTTAAAAAGATCTCACCGAAGACATCAAGCAAAATTTTTTCCAGAATTAATTTGTTTAAATGTTAAATGTGTCTCATCCCCTTTGTGAAATCTGTGAAAGATTTAGACTATATTCTTAATCGCTTTCTTACTATGAATGAAAAAGTTGCGGATATTTCGAGGGAAACCTTTAGAGCCCTGTAACGGCTTAACAGGAATAAAGAATCACTTCCTACTCCAACGCGTTCCATTTCTTTGACTACGGCTGAATGGTATATGACGCTATTACTGATAAGCTGAATGTCAAGCTTGAGCATACGCTTAATGCTTGCATTCGTTTCATCTACAACATCCCTAAAAGTGAACATATTATCCAGTATAGAGAAAGAGCAGGACTACTTAACGTAACGTAAAAGAAGACAATTTGTTATGGGCAACTTGCTTTATAGCCTATTCAATAATAAAGCTCCGCACTATCTGTTTAACCTCTTCCATTTTATTGACAAAGATTACACAAAAGATGTATGTAAAATATTTTTCATAAAGCTTCTACCAACACAATATTTTCTTAATTTTACATTTTTGTCCAATTTAACGTTTTCAGTTTATGGCGTTATAAACAATTTAATTTGCATTGAAATTGCCATATTTCAAAGCAGATATTTATATATTACCTATATGAGTAAAAAGTTTTAACAAAGAAATTTCTCAAAATTAGAAAGTTATTAGAAAATGAAAATGGTCCTTTTAATAAACATTATATGAAAGATTTTTTTGAACAAAGGGAATTTCAAGCTCGAGGTTCTGTACATTCACACGGTCTTTATAAATGTAAGAACTCTCCCATTTTTGATAAAAATGATGAATCTTCTCGTAAAAAGTGTATAAAATTCATTGATAAATTTATAACTTGTGAATATGATCCAAAAACGCATTAATTACATTTCAAAGACATAAACATAAACCTACTTGTTATAAAGGGGGAAAAATAAACAACAATGTAGGTTTAATTATCCAATGTATGTAATGAGAAACAGAATGATTCTAAATCCTTTATCAGATAATGAAAAAATCAATATCAATATCACAAAAAGCGCTTTCTGGAGATAACTTGTGGCTTGAAGTTCTCTGAATTCAGAGAGAGCTTCAAGCGCAGCTCCCCCTCTAAAATCCCAAATTGAATAGAACTCTCCAAGCTCTTCGACTGGCTTCGGGACGCGCGAGGACCCACGTTATCCCCACCATTTCCTATTATCATACGCGGAATGCGCGGAATTATCGTTCGTTCAAAATTCGCGAAAACACCTTTATGCGCGAGTACATATTCGCGTTCAAAATTCACCGTTGAGTCAGGAGCATATGAAATCAACATTTTTCCCTATTATCTAGAATATTTAATTTCACTTTCAAAAACTATTAAGGTTAAGACTGACCGTCTTAAAGCCCCCTTAAACGAATAGATTTCTTAAATTTTAAAATATCGATTCGTTTAATGTTAAAGCTGATTAATTCATGATAGTATTGTTTTTGTGAGTTTTTGGAATTTCTTTTTTTTAAGGAGTTTAATGACGTTAAGACTTGAGAATCATCCCAGTCGGAAATGGATGGTCGATTTGACGTCGAATCAACGTCGTATTTTGATGACGCAAAATTCTCGATATTTTCGTCGATTCGACGATATTATGTCGCTCAATTCGACATCGTATTGGCGTCGAATTATTGACCGCATCGACGTCGTATTATTAATCGTTTCGACGTCTAATGTACTATAATTTCGACGGTAGAAAAAGTAGTGCAGTACTTATGAAAACATAAATGGGATCAGAAACAGGATCCCATTTATGTTTCCACGAATGAAAAGTACTATGAATAAGTTGATCGACACTTTTTTGATGATTACATGCCAAATTACTTTTTGGCATGTAATTTTTTGGCATGATTACTTTTCCAAAACTTCCGTCAGCTTGTTTTCGCCAGGGAGCATTTTTTAACCAAGCTTTGGTCTCTTCCTCCACTGCACTTAAGTTGCAATCTGAATTCCACACGAGAAAAGCACCTGCAACAATTTTATTATGTTTTTCAATAATGACTCAGTTATAAACGTTTTATGCATGTTAAGAAAAATAATTAATTGGAACAGTAATAATGTTAATCAAATCTCTTGAAGAAAAACAATCAATGTTTAATAATTTATGATCTAATGCATATTATTCGTTTGATTTCTAAGAAATGAAAGAATTGTTCAAAAAGTAAAATATGTCCAATCCGAAATAAAATCCAACTACAACTCGCTGCTGACAGAGTTGGCGAAACGTTGGTAGTAGGATTTTGGAATTTGTCCAAATAAAACGAATTTTACTTTGTTGACAGAGTTGATTCACAATGGGACTTCGATGTGAGAATTCGATCGGATCTCTCTTTCTGTCAGGTGAGATAAAGAAAAAGGTGTGATCTTTTCGAAACGACTTTAATTTAGATCCCTCTTTTTGCTTTATGTGATAGACGAAGAAGGTGCGATCGTTTAGACACGGAGAATCGTACTTACAGTTTGAAACTATCGGACCCTCTTTGTCTACTTCATAAAACAGAGAGAGGGATCTAAACGAAAGTCATTTTAAAAGGATCACACTATTTTCTCTATCTCACCTGACAGAAAGAGAGATCCGATTAAATTCTGGTATCAACCTGCAGAGTCAGGGTGGCCACTATTTTTTAAATTTTCGTCTCCCGGCTTTCTCCTGGTTCTTCCGGTAAATATTTATGATTTATCGTGGTTTAGGAAAATATATACTCTCTTTGCGAAAACCACAGTTTTCTCATATATGCTTAGACAAATTTTTATAAAAACGAAAAATAAATTGAATTATTCTAAAAAAAACTTTGAATATAAATGTAATTTTGAATGAGAAAAAATTCAGATTAAAATATTTTCTACTCCGGAGCGTTATAACTTAAAAGAATGCGTACTTCATTTAAAAACAAAAAAAAAGTGTAGTCAACAAAAATTGTAATACATATGAAAACTTTGTATATTGAAACCCTTTAGGCTTCCGTTTCCGGTACCGAATAGTAAAGTGCGCGTGTTTGTTCTGTGCTATCTTTTTTGGTTTTGGCGACGAGCGTGGAGGTGTGATTGAGGCGAAAGGTTGTGAGGGAGGTCAGTGAAGTGAAGGGGTTGTGTGGAAGTGTGGGGAGGCTGTTTTGTAAGGTTAAAAGGGTTAAGAGGAGAGTTGAAAGTGATAATTTGGAGGTTAGTTGTCAAGGACGGAAAAGTGAGAGAGAAGATAATGGAGAGCAGATCGGTAAGATAGGCCAGCATGTTTGTTGCGAGGAGCCCAGTTGGGTCCGACAGAGGCCAGCAGGTAGACAACAACCCCGGTGCTGATGGTCTCAATGAGACCGGCGAAACAGGGAGGGGTAAGGGTGATGCCGGAGATAGTGATGGTGGCAAGGTTCAGTATGCTACGCCAGGGAACTTCGGGTGGGGAGAGAAGGAAGGGGGACTAGCTGACAGGAGGACTCGAGGTAGGCCGTCAAGTCGGGAACTGCTGAATAGATCCAGAGCTAGTAGTTTAGGATCGAGAAAACTTTTTGATAAATTGTGGCAGGGGGGAGGGGTTACGGATAAAAGCGATGCGGGGGATAAGACGGAAGACAGTAAAAGATCAAGGGAAGAAGAGGGATATGAGCAGGGAGTTGAGAAGTTGCGGAAAAAGTTGAAAAAAAGTTTCCACCATAGAGGAATAAAGCAAAAGGAAAAGGCGATCTAGAGAGCCTGGAGGAAATGAACCGAAGTCTGAATGGCATGCAAAAGCGAGGGGAGGAGGTTTTGGAGGAAATGAGGAAAGTTAGAGAGAAGTGGGAAGAATGGGATCTGGTGTGGCGGCAAGAAAAGGATAAGGTTTGGAAGCAGTTGGAGGATATTGAGAAAAATCAAAGGATGAATGAGAAAGAGAGAAAATCTGATATGCAGAAGTTGGAAGAAAGAGTAAGAAAGCTGGAATGTAAGTCTGAGGATATAAAGAGAGGGGATGAAGGGGTAAAAGAAGGAGAGAGAATAAAAGAAATGAATGAGAACGTTATCCTAGAAAATGTGAGAATGAAATCAAGATTGAGAGAGTTGGAAAGGAAAATGGAAGTAGAAGAGAAGACGAAACGGAGTAGCAATACAGTGATTAGAGGAATGAAAGTGGATAGTGAATCAGGTAGAGAAGAAGTGGACAAGTTGATGAGTGAAATTGGAGCAAAAGCGCACGTGGAAGAGGTAAATGGAGTGGGAAGGAAGATTGAAGGTAAATCGCGTATGTATGTAGGGAAAGTGATAAATGAGGAAGAAAAATTGATATCTTGAGAAAGAAAAAAGCTTTCAAGGGAAGGGAAGAAAGGATAGCGGAGGATATGACGTGGAATGAAAGAAGGAGAAAGTGGATGATGAAACAGAGAGCATGGAGTGAAAGAGTGAAAGAGTATACGGTATGGATAGGGAAAGACAGGATGTGGATAAATGGGAATGTGTGGATATGGGATGATAAGGAAGAAAAATTGAGTGAAGTGTGTAGGGAAGGCCCATGGCGATGAGAGGAAGAAGTGAAGACTGAGAATACGAGGGAGGAGGTAATGGAAACACTAGAGGGTGGAAGAAAAAAAGGAGGAGTAGACGGAGCGACGGGGTTTCCACAAAAGTAGGGAGGGGAGATAATGATGAAAGAAGGGAGAAAGGAAGGAAAAAAGAAGTGAGAGTGGGTAGATGAGAAGGAGTGGAAGATAATGAAGAGGAAGTTACGCAAGAGATATATGTGGCAGATGCAAGGGGCAAAGAAAGAGAAGATAAAGGGAAGAAAGAAAGGGGATATGGTGTCAGGAGTGAGAAAGGAATTGGTAGGAGAAAAGAGAATAGAAATGGGATTTGAGAAAACGGATGGAGTAATGACGAGAATGGTGAAGATAGGAAGAAGAAAGGTGAGGATAGTTTGCGTTTACAGGAGAAGGGGAGAAGAAGAAGGTTCGAGTGTGATTAGGAACTGTTTTGCGAAAAAGGATGAAGAGTTGGTGTTGATAGGAGGTGATCTGAATGCGTGGACGGGGGAACAGGGAGGGGCAATATGGAATGAAGACAGTGAGACTTTCAGGAGAAAATCGAAACACAAACAGGTGGACCAGGAGGGTAGGACTCTGTTGGAAATTCTGGGAGAAACAGGATGGTTCATTTGCAATGGGAACTCGGAAGGGGATGAGGAAGGCGAGATTACGTTTGCAGGGAAAGGGGAAACAGTGATTGACTACATTCTGGCCGGGGAAAGGGTTAGGAGGCTGTTGAAAAGAATGGAACTAGGGAACAAAATAGGGTCAGAACACTTCCCGGTCATTGCAACGTTGAAATTCGGGAATTGGGGAAGAGAGGCAAGGAAGAAGGAGGAAGCGACAAAGAAAAAAGCAAAGATGGGTAAATAGGGAGCTGATAAGCTAAGAGAATATACGGAAAGAATGGAACAAGAGAATGGTTTGATTGAAGATGGGGGAGGCGTGGATGATATTTTGTATAAGATGAGGGGGCAGGGTAGAGAAGATAGTGGAAGAAATTAGGCCAAGTGAGGAAGAAAGAAGGGAGAAGAGAGGATGGTGGGATGTGGAATGTGTAGAGAATAAAGAGCGTATAAAGTTATCGTTAAAGAATTGGAGAAGAGGAGAGATAGACAAAAAGGAGTATAATAAGAGAAGAAGGGAACACGAGAAATTATTGGATGTAAAACGACAGGAGAAGGTGAGGTACATAAAGAAGGTAGAAAAAGCAATAAAGGAAGGAAGGGAATGGGAGGTGATCAATAGAGAAAGGAGTGCATGGAAAGGAATCAATGAAGAGATAAGTATGGATGAATGGACGGCATATTTCAAGAAATTGCTAGGAGGGGTGGATAGCAAGATGAGGGGGGATGGTAGAAAGATCAAGAAGGGAGGAATAGAAGGTGGAAATGAGTTGACCAGAGAGGAGGTTAATCAAGAAATTGAAAAGTTAAAACGAAATAAGGCGACAGGAGAGGATGGGATGGAGAATGAAGCGTTGAAATTTGGCGGAAGGAGGGTTAGAGAAGAGATTTGGGAAGTATGTAATAGAGTATGGAGAGGGGAAGGATGGCCGAAGGAGTGGAGAACAGGTTTGGTAGTTCCTTTATTAAAGAAAGGAGGGGGGAAAAGTGGAAGATTATAGAGGAATCACTCTCATGCCAGTAACGTATAAGGTTTACGCGGAGGTGCGTAGGAAGAGATTAGAAGAACAGGTAGATGAAAAAGGAAGTATTCCACACAATCAAACAGGATTCAGGAAGGGGATGGGGACAGTGGATAACATTTTCGTACTATATTATTATAAATTAGCGACTCGATGAATAGGAAAGTTTTGTGGAAGGCAATGAAAGGAAGAAAGGTGGACGAAGAGCTGATTGAGAGGATCAAAGAGGTCTTTACGGAGACAAAGACAAGGGTGAGGATCGGGGAACAGAAAGGAGAGGAGTTCTGGACAGGGAGGGGTCTTAAGCAAGGGTGCCCGCTAAGCCCGTTGTTGTTTAGCATATTGTTAGCAGACCTAGAAGAGAAAATGGAAAGGAAAGGTAAAGGAGGTATAGTTCTAGGAAATAAGAGAATATACTCGTTAGCGTGCGCGGACGATGTGGTGCTTCTGGCAGAGAATGAAAGTGGAATGAACTTGCTAATGAAAGGATTCGAAGAGTACGTGAGAAAGACTTGACAATAAATGTGACGAAGACAAAGATAGTATGTTTCAGGAAGAGAAAGAATGAAGTAAAGTATGGATGAAAGATAAATGGGGAATTGGTGGAAATGGTAGAAGAATTTTGTTATTCAGGATTCTGGTTCGAAGCGGGAGGTGGAACTGAGCTGCAAGTGAAAAAAAGGATGGAAAGCGCCAGCAAGGTGATGGGCCAAGTGTGAGGGAATGGAAAACAAAGATTCAAAGAGGACTGGAAGATGAGAGTATGGCTGTTTGATTCACTGGTATGGTCTGTGCTGTCTTATGGAGTGGAGATCTGGGGATGGAAGGAGTAAAAAAAAGTAGAAAACATGCAAGAGAGATTTCTGAGATGGGTTATGGGAGTGAGCTGGAACTGCCCAGGTTATATGTTGAGAGAAGAAACAGGGAGAGAGAAATTGGTGATAAGGCAGAGGAAAAGGGTATGGAATTTTGAAGAGAAACTTAAAAGTGGTAAGGGTAGCAAAGTTGCACAAGCATGCCTGCAAGAAATATTAGATAGAGAGAGGAGAGGAAACACGGGACTTTCAAGATGGGAGGAGGAGAGATGGAAAGTTAGAAGAGAATGGAGAATGTGTCACGAGGGGAGGGAGTGGCATGTAGTACAGGGGGAAATAAGTAAGAAGCAGGAAGAGGAAAGGTGGGAAAAGATTATGGATTCAAAATATAATAAATGGTATAGATTCATCAAGATGTAAGGGGTCCCAGAATATCTAGGGAAATTAAAAAAGAAGTGCAGGTGGTCCAGGATGATACGTTTCAGAATGGGAGAAGGTATGAATGAGTGTAAATATTGCATGAGTGAAGAAATGAAAGTGTGTAGGGTATGTGGGTATGAAAGGGAATCTTGGGAGCACGTGTTGGAGAGATGTACAGGGGAAGAGGAAGGGGAAAAAAGCGTGGTAGATAAAGTTAGGTGGATACTGAGCGGTTGTGGACAAGGGGAAAAGTGGGTTAAGAGCTTGGAAGAGAGAAGGGAAGAGAGAATGCATGGGAGGGGAGAAAATCAAAATTCAAATATGGATATGGAAAATTAGTATTGTGTGTCTTTTAAAACCTTGAAGAGTAATGGTAAGAGGCTAGATAATAGTTATTAGCTAGTAAGATAATAGTTAAGAACTTGTAAATAATAAAAAGGCGAAGCGATTATACATTAAGATAAGCATAAGGCATAGTGGTTAAGTGAAATTGTAAAAGATGTAAAGGGAACGGAGCCCTCAAACCCGTAAAAGGGAGAGTAATAAAATACAATATTGAAACCCTTCCAAATTTCAATTATTTTAAGTGAATTTATATTGCTTGAAAATTGATAATTTTGAAATTGTAAATTATACTTTCCAAAATTCAACAAACTCAATTTTAATTGAAAAATTAAAATCTATGAAAGGAAAAAATTAAAAATTTAGCGTTCAACATGAAAATTTAGAATTCTAAAATTGTAGCCATTTAAAATTATCAAATTGTTCAATTACTGATTATCTATTTAAGAAAGTTTAATTTTATCTTATTTAATTTTTAACATAATTTTTAATTTTTTAATTCAAAAAAGTTTAATTTTTGAGACTTCTTTTAGAATTATCATTCATTCTTGAAATTTTCCAATGAAATATTTTTTATTTGGAAATGCTTTATTGTTTTAAATCTTCAACTAAAAATGAAGCAACTTTAAGAGATTATAATATAAAAATTAAAAGTTGAGAAAAAATACAAAACAATTAAGATTGCTGTAATAGGATTCCGAATTTTTGAATTGTACAAATTTAAGCCTTTCAATTCGAAATAGCTTTATACTTACATTCGAAATGATTAAATAAAAAACTATCAATGCTTTATTAGTATGAAAATTTGAAATATTTCATAGCGGGGATTGTCCTGAAATTTCAAATATTTGAATTTGAAACTACAATTATGAAATTTAAGATTCAAACCCTCCAAAAATTACACTAAAATTTAATTTTCCGAAAAAACTTTAAATTGAAGGCCTCAAATAATAAACTGCGCTTGCGCTTTTTGAAAGATTAATAGGGGTTTGGCTTTGGTTTGGCGGACACTTTAAATATGTGGAATAATTGATTTATTATATTTTGGTTATTAAATGTAAATAATTTTTATTTGATTCAACAATAAATAATATTTGAATAAATATGAATTGCATTGAGCCACGATAGTAAAATGTCACATCCACGATAGACTGGATTTGGATGAGTGAAAATGTCAAAAAAAGGTTGGGTTTCGTCATAAAATAGTTCAGATATTAGCGCAGGTTTTATATCATCGCATGCAGGCGTATCAGAGTATAGAGTATAAAATTTGTCTGAAAGAGGTCAAAATGACGTCGAATCGACGTCACTTCGACGTTGATTTTCAAGCCCTCTAAATTGCAACAAATGTTGATGAAGTCACTTACATTGCAGTAAATGATAATTTACAAAGTATCTGTGGAGCATAATAAACATAGTCGAACATCGACTAATTTTTCGACGATAATTTCGCCTCGGCCATCATACGACGGTTACGACGTCCAGATTGAAATTGTGAAAAAGAAATAAAGCCATACAGTATGAAGTCACAAGTCACGAGCGTAGATTAAATATTTAACTTTACGATAATCATAATATTCATGATAAAATTATAAGTTTTAGCTGACGATTAACGCCCCCTTAAACAAATGGATTCAACAGAGTTGCATTCATTTGTTTTCCATCCCCGGAAATAAGTTCAACTTCGTTTAAATAAGTACACCAGAGCTGTATTGAAATGATATTTTTGTCCGACCCCCCTTGAAAACGCGCCATTGCATGCACGTGAGGCAGGCGTAATGTGGCCGCTTCCAGCCCAGTGACGTTCGCACATGCGCACTCCGCCGCCGGGCCAACATGAAACTTTACGCCCGCTACAAAACAATTTACGCCCGCTATATAACTCTTTACGTCCGCTACATAAAACTTTACGCCCGCTACACATAATTATCTTTATCTTGAAAAAAATTGTATCGCTGGACCCCACAGTCTTCCTTCTGCGAAGTACGGTATTTCTTTCTTTCACTTATAATCTAAAATTTTCAAGTACACCAAACATCCTCTATCTGCTTAACATGTTTGTTTTCAAGAAGGGTAGGACAAAAAGTATGGTGTGTATCAAATAATATACTATTATATTCGATTGTGTTATTGATCTGTTCATGTATGAGTGCTTTCCTTATTTATGTATTTGTTATTTAATATTCATGAACAGCTGTTGGTTCTCATCACGTTTATGAGCGAAGATCAAGTATCAAAGAAAAATGATTTTAATAATATGGCTTTTAACATTTTCATTTATATTGTCTCCCATTCTTGTAGAATATCCTTGGTGATTTGCTTAACGTCTTTTTTAAAACTGATGTCAAAATTATGTTCTCGTGTATTTGTAATGCTTTTTATTTTCTTCGCTAGTTTCTTCCTTCTTTCGGCTCGTTTAATGTCTTCCTTGCATATATTCATATTCTTCTCATGCTATCTTTTCCCTATATCTTTCTTTTTCTTTATTTCTTCTTTACGTAATTTTGTCTTGGTGCTACGTGTCATGTTTTGACGATTGCTTAAGTTCTCATACATTATTTCAACGTCAGGATCCTTTTCTTTGCCAACCCCTTCGATATTAATTTCTTGTATGACCTTTGTGATCTCCACCAAGTCGGGTTTTCTTTCTGGTTTTTGATTTTGCATGATAATTAAAGGTCTTGTGTTGTTGTGCGGATCCTCTTTCTTCTTATTCTCCGTTTCCCTCGATAATTTTTTCCCTATCGCTAGCATTTTAAGTTCCTCAAGCGTTCTACCAATTAGAGTTTTTATTGTAGGTCCTCTTTTTCTTAATTGATCGCTTTGTGTGTAGGCTTCCTGCAAGGTTCTACCGATGTGCATGTAGTGTCCAAAATCTACGTTCCTGAATCTGCTTTCTCCGGAGACATGTTTATTTGTTCTTTCTTCTTTTCTAGGATTTCAGTTGTTCCGTTCTCCATCAGGGTTTTTCTTAGCTCCGCTTCTTTCTTCTTTTACGCTCTAATAGCTCTGTTTTATTTGGGTTGCTGGCTTTTCTTTTCAATTAGCGGCGTAGATGCAGATGTGTTGGCAGATGATTTCGTTTTCTTTTGCTTTTTTTCTTTGTATTGAGGATTTTCGTCGTTAATACCCTTTTTTAAGGTTTGTACATATTTATTCTTGCGTCCATAATTTTGCTGAGACCAGTTTCGAATGCGGTGAATCCTAGTTTTAGCAATTTCTGTCTCCCCTTCTGCCTCCAGAGCTATTAGTGTTTCTTCAGAAAATTGTGTCCCTCTGTCCTCCAGGATTTTAGCCTCATAAAGTTCTTATTTTATAGACACCATCTGTTAACATAAGCACGAAACCCAATTCTAATTCCTATCTAAAAAAAAAGTTATTTGGTCTCTTTCCACCTAGACGAAACGACTTATTCTGCTTTGGTATCTCCTGCACCAGACAAAATCCTAATTTGGATATCAAAAAAAATATAACTTTAAAAGTGCGCGAAAAAAATGTTTATTCACATATTAACATCTGCTCAATTAATGTTCAATATATAAAAAAATGTCTAGGAGATCCTAAGCAGGTGCATTTTTTTAAATCAATGTACTCTTTAGGTTCGTTGTGAGTTAGTTCTAAGTTATTAATGTCACTAATCTACTCATGCTTTGACTTCCTTTGTTTATATATATATTCCTACTCATTCTACTTACTCACTTAAGTTATTTAAAGGAAAATTTCATTTTAATTTCCTTTTTTATTTTATTTTTTAAAATTTTTTTATTGATTTTAATTTATTTTTTTGATTTTCCTAATAATATTCTCTACACATTTATGCATGCACGCCCTTTTTATACTTAAAATATAACTTTTTTAAAAGTTCAATACATTTAATTTTTAAAGTGGCTATCTTTTTTACTTAAATTACCTTATTTATTTTCTTTTTCAAAGAGATGAGCATCAAAATCCAATTCGTTTTCCACTTGCGTTTTTTTTTCACTTCACACTTTATAATAAAAAGACTTTTATTTTTGGTATAATTTCGCGATTCTCTGTTTTATTTTAAACCGAATGTTCATCTATCTCCTAAGAGTTGTGATTCACGACTGACTCAATATTCGAAAGGTATTATAATACTTGTAAATATTATAAACTTTTGTATTTCTTCCGTATATGAGTAATTTATTTTGGGGACTCATCTACTATTTGCATTTGTCGCTTGTTTTCTTCATTTCTAACGGTTCCTTTTCGGGATTAATATTCAATATCTTCTTTTCTCTCTACGTATCTTTTTAAATCTTGCGTGTGATACATGCCCTTTTCTTGTTTTTCCCTAGGATCCTGTAAGATAAAAGTTCCCGGTTGTACTTGTTTCTGCAATTCATATGGGCCATCGTAGATTTGTAGGAATTTCGCTAGGATTTTATTGTCTTTGTCCGATTTGTTTAATAATTTAAGAAGTACCTTGTCGCCTTCTTTAAATTTGATTCATTTGTGGGTGCTGTTGAATATTTCTGCTCTCTTCTTACCGTTTTCAATATATTACCGTGGGCCAATTCTATTTTTCTTTTATATTCCGTATCTGGGGGTCTTGGTGGAAATTGTAACCAGTTTTCCCATGTTCTTTTGGGCTTTTTATTTAGATGGATTTCCAAAGGCGTGAATTCTGTTGTATCGTGGTGGCTTTCATTCATGCAGGATTCTATAATGCGCACCCACTTCCACCACGAGCTATGATTATCTTTAATCAGCGTTAGAAAGAATCGTGAGAGCTCTCTGTGAATTCTTTCCACTATGTTGCTTTGGGGATGTCGAATTGAAGAAAATACTGGTTGAATACCTTCTTACCTTAATTTATTTGTCCATATTTCTGACGTAAATTGCGTCCCATGAACGGTAGCAATTTTAACAGGTTTTCCATATTTTTGAATGTGATCGTCAAAGATCTTGTTTATTGCTGCCTTCGTTGTCATTCTTCTTAATGGGTATAGGCATACAAATTTGCTGAATGCGTCTATCGTGGAAAATATAAATTTAAAGCCTCCTTTTGATGAGGGAAGCGGTCCATAAAAATCTATTGAAAGTATTCTTGCCGGTTTAGTTGGCGTGTAATTTTTCATCTCAGCGTAGCAGGTTTGGTTTGTTACTTTATTTTTGTGGCATGAGTCGCAGCTCGATAATCTCTGCCTAATTTTTTTTGCGAATCGCGGGTAATAGAAATATTCATTCAGCATTCGAAATACTTTTTTTGCACCAGTATGGCCATAGAGTTCATGACATCCGTCGATTACAGTCTGAACAATACCTTTGGTTAAATACAGTTTTCTTCCACCCCCAGCAATAAAATAAATGAGTCCATTTTGCAGCTCGAATCTCTGTGTATTTCCTTCTTCTATAGCTTTAGCGCATTGACGCAAGATTGAGTCTTCTTTTTGCTCTTTTGCAAAATTTTGTAGTTTTTTACGCAATTCAGAGGAGTGTCTTTTGGCAAGAGTGTAGAGGAAAATTTTCCCGTCATTCGCGCCAAAAGGGTATCCCAATTTGGATGATGGAATACGATTCAAAGTATCAGCTATTATATTTTTCTTCCCCTCGGAGTGCTCGAAGTAAATTTAAAACCCTGTATCACCAAGATCCAGCGAGTTAACCTACTGCTTACTAACTTGCAAGTTTTTAAAAAGAATAGAGCTTTGTGGTCTGTGCGAATAATTAATCTAGCACCCAATACATATGACCTAAATTTCATAAGGGCCCATACAATGGCTAACAGTTCTTTCTCTTATAATTCCAAAATTCAGACAGAAGTCTTGAATTTTAACCTTTCTTTGAACGTCTTATTGGTGTGGATATATCTCCTTTATCGAGATTGAGGACTTATTTTTCTCATACGTTCAATATGTATATATATATATATATGTTTATTTAATCACTTCTTAAGAATAAATCGACGTTTCGACCCGTCTTTGGGTCTTCTTCAAGATAATAACATTATTGCAAAAGTGTCTGTAAAAACATACATTTTTGATCAAATTCAATTCGTACATCTAATAATAAATTTCACACTAAATAAAATAAATATACGCAGTGGGCACAAACCTTAAAGAACGTTATTAGAACGGCTCGAAAAAAAAGTTCTTTCTCTGTTGTGTAATATGATAACTCGGGTCCCTTTAATGTTCGACTGGCAAGTGAGATTGTTGTATCTTCTTTATTTCCATCTATTTGGTGAAGAACTGCGCCTAGTGCTCTATCGCATGAATCTGTTTGTAAAAAAACGGTTCATTCAGGTCCGGATATGATAGGATAATGAAATCACAAAATAACTTATTAACTCGTTTGAAAGCATCCTCTGTTCTTAGATCCCAGATCAACTTTGCGCCTATGCGTAATAATTATAATAGTGGCGTTATTTCTTGTGCATGCTCCCTGGTAAATTTTGTATAGAAATTTATCACCCCCAAAAATCCACGTAATTCTTTTAGGTTTTGGGGTTGAAGAAATTCCTTAATCGCTTTTATTTTATCCGGGTCAGGTTTGATTCCGATCGGTGTCAAAATGTGGCCTAAAAATTTAACTTCGTGGCAAAAGAAGTGTGATTTTTCAAAATTAATCGTCACATTATGTTCTTGTAATCGCTGAAGAACTAACTCCAAGTGTTCTATAGATGTTGAGAAATGCTCTGTGAAGTACACAGCATATCGTAAATGAAAGTGATTACGAAATTTCCCAGCCCATTCAAAACAAAATCTAAGGCTCGAGCTAATGCAGCCGTGCTTGTTTTCAATCCGAAAGGGGTAACGCAAAATTCATAGCATTTACCTTCGTAAAGAAAAGCCGTGTATTTCATTGAATCAGGATGTAATGGTACTTGCCAAAAACTACTTATTAAATCTAGACTCGACATGACTTTAGTACCTGAACCTCGTTGAAATAAAACCTCCGTAGGTTCTGCACATTCGTCATCGTTGGCCATTATTTCGTTTAACTTTCTGGCATCTAGACAAAGTCTTATGGAACCATCTTTTTTTTAAGAAGAAAATTAGAAACACAATATCGTCAAGTCAATCTGTGCAAACATTCTATTCTTGAACAACAAGACTCAGAAACATTATGCAACCAAAAATCAGTTATTTTGAAAAAACATATTCGAAAAGCTCAATATATGAAAAAGAATTGCATAGAAAGGCCTCAAAATATGTTTCCAAACAACGTTTTAATCGGCTCATGATACCACCGCTAAAGGGTTTACGTACGCACTGTTTGACCTTTGAATAATGCCCATTTCTGTTAATTTTTCAATTTCTTGCGCAACTCTGTCGCGTAAAAACATAGGAACCAGATACGTTCTTGATGAAAAAGGTCGTTTATCATCAATTTGCAAACTGTGTTCATAAATTGAGATTTTTCCTGGTCTTCTCGAGAAAAAGTTTTTGAAGTGGGAAGTTAATTTGTAAAATCGCTCTTTTTCTATCGCGCCTAATAGCGTGCATTGAGCGACTTTTTGTTGTATTTGAATATCGGTTAGGGTATATTCATCCTGAGGATTGTCATTCGTTTTCCGCGTCCAAAATTACTCGTATTCTTTTCGGATTGTGTTATATTCAAGATTTATTTTGCTTTTAAGCCTTTTTAATATATCAATGCCAATTATACACTCCTTATTTAGCCTAGACACAATCAAAAAAACATGAGATCCCTCCCAGTCGCCCATTTTGAATCTCGCGTATATCTGGTGTTTCAACTTAACTGCCCTAGATCCGGCGGCACCTACAATTGTTGTTCCCACAATTAGTAAGAGTTCACACTCCTTAAAATTTTCGTAGTTATTTTCGTAGAAGGCCTCGGAAATACAAGTTATTTAACTCCCAGAGTCGATCAAAGCTTTAGTTTCAAGGTTTTGCAAATTCAAAATCATTATAGGACATTTATCTAACTCTCTATTGATGATATTATCTTCGTTTTCTAGAAGATCACCTCTCATATTTATTTTTACAGGCTTTTTTAAATTATTAGGCCCCGGATTTGCCTCTATTATATTTATATTTTCTACCAATCCGAGGCTTGGGCGTTTCCCTTGTCAAAATAAGGTTCATTTGAAAAATTTTGCTGGGTATTTATATTATTTTTATCGCAATACACTTGATTGTTTTGATAGCTATTTTGCTGATGATTACGACCTGGATATTGGTAATTATCAGAGGATCTATTTTAGTGATGCATGTCTATCATTTTTGACGAAATCGAGATTTGCTTGAAACATAGTTAGATGGAACTGAAATGTAACGGAGATCAAGAATTGGCAATGAAAAAAGTCGATCGAGACGAGACGATCATTTTGACTGAGTGATCGTTCGTCTCGATGTGATAAGTATGGTGTTCAAGGTTTTAATTTAATCTGGTGACATTTTTGAAAAAGTTAAAAATGATCGACATGCATCACTAATCTATTTCCATTATTATAATCCTGGTAATGGAATCCGTGATTTCATGAGTTTCCAAAATTAAGATGTGATTGATTTTGATACCATATGATTTTTGATTCGCGCTATACGAGCCAAAGTCTCTATTATTTGCATAATGTTGTGATGAATAATCATTATACCCCCGATCAGTATTACCTTTATTTTGATAGCGAGGGTTATCATATCTTCCGAATTGATCATTATACTTGCATCGAGATGAGCCATTCAAATCAAAATTGGCATTCCCGAAATTTTCATTATTATAATTCTGTGACCCCCTCTTATTTTGATATGTGTTTTGAAAATCATTTCCACCACCTCTATTGTTTCTATGATTTCTATAGTCGCCACTAAATCTGCCTTAATAATCTTGTTCGTAAACGCTGTTTTTCTTGTGGATCATAGACTCCCAAACTATGTATTATTCCAGCTTGATCAAAAGTTTCTAAACGATCAATAAATTTGTCGAAAGTCTTAATGTCCCTTATCAAAAACGCAGTCCTGATTTCTTCTGAGAAATGCCTGGATAATCTCGAAACAATTTCGACTTCCGACGGGGGAGAAATCAGGTCTTTCGCATTGCTAATCATTTTAATCGCATACGCGGATTTTGATAATTTACCTCGATAATAAAATCCATATTGTAGATCGGTTCCAATTTTGAAGCAAATATTATCATTCATAAATTTTGAAATAAATTTTTCCCTGAAAGTGAATCCATCCTCGTATGAGGTGGCTACCAAATTCCACCATTCACGAGCTATTCGCTCTGAACATGAATGGACCATGAAATTGAAATCATTTTTTCTTACGTCTACATCTCTGAGATATTTTTCGAAGTCGCTTAAAATCATCATCGGTCTTTCTCTGCCCGATCCCGAAAGCCGGCCTGCCTGGGGCAGGCAGAAAAGTTGTAAGAGTAAAAGCGATAGAGTGTATTTTTTGTCCAATTTTGCGCTCTCTATCTCTTTTACTCTTACAACTTTTCTGCCTGCCCTCCCGAGGCAGGCAGAGGTGTGAAAGCACCATAATAAGTTTCAAGAAATAAAAAAATGCCATTAGTTAAAAAAAGATGGAGATATCTCTGTCTCTTTTTAACCAATGGTATTTTTTTAGTTCATGAAACTTATTGTAGGTTCGCTAGTGAGGTGCCGCTCTAGTTTTATAATATTTTTGACGGAACTAAACATTCAAACTAGACTTAAACGTTCTTAGGGATCGTTCACATATTACGTAACATTAAAAAGGGGGGAGGGGGTTCGTGTTTCGTTACGGTATGCTACGTGTGGGACGGGGGGGGGGGGGG